>CAAKHC010019307.1:0-40549 GCA_901007825.1 Macroramphosus scolopax | reverse complement strand
AATGGCTGAGTACAGGAGCCACAGGACTGGCAGACTTTTGAAAGGAAAAAGACAGCGAGAGAGAATTCAGTCAAGTGCATGTCAACCTGATTTATTTTATATAATGGAAGCAAAGCAAATTCAATATTTGAATTCATATAGTAATGTCAGAATGGTAATATAAATAGTAATATCACTTTAACATTTTTAATAGTCAATTTCAACATGTTTTCAATACTTTATCCAGTATCCAATATTCAAATTAATTGATAATTTGAGCTCTGTTTCGATCAAGTCATTGGCAGCTAGATTTTTTTCGAGCTGCCATAAAAATTGCTCCTGCTACATCATCAGAGATGGATAACTTGTTGTGATTACCCCCAGTGCAGGAACAAAGAACTCATCATACACAATTGCAAGTGACAAAAACATGTACATCATCCCAAAAATGTGGAGGATCACCCAGCCTTATCTGCGGTCTTCAACAGAAAAGATGTTGTCAGGGTATTTTCCCTTAATATGTGGAGCTTGACCAGGAAAATTATTTACTATGGTTGCGATCAATGCAGTTTGCGGGACTTTAAATGATTACTAAAAGAACAGAAACAATGAAATGTTGAAATTATTTGGAATCAATACTTTCCAGATCCATACACCAAATCGTAATTGTGTTCCTGAAAAGACCTAAATTCCTTTCTGACTGGCATAATCTTTCAGTAACGTGACATATTTCTGGTAAAACCCTGAAAGTTCACAGAGGAACTACTTATTACTGAGTGCATTTACCGTTGTGGACCCGGACGGGAGAAGTGGTGCACATCTCAACACAAATGCTTCCGATTGGTCTTCAGTTTACCTTACGATGGCGAGCGTTAATGTTAGCCTAAAAACTAGCCAAACATAGCTGTTTGGTACAGGTTCTCAGGGAGGATATGTTCTATTGCATTTCAAACGTCTTTGATGCTTGTTGTTTGACGTAAACCAACCTCACTGTAACCTACATATTCTAATTGTAGTGGCGCTTATCACGGCCACGATAGCATAATAAGCTAAATTTCTGACGAATGATTTTGCCGGTATATCCTGCTAAGGAAGGCGACGCTGTTAAAGGCTAAGTTACCGAGCTCTTGTGTTGTTGCCCTCACACAAGACCCTTTGGTTCATTACATTCAGAACCTTTTTCGTGTCGTTTTTGTAAAACGCCACATTAGCTGTGAATCATGCCCACTGTGGTATTAATGGACGTGTCTCTGTCCATGACACGTCCAGTGGCCCAGGATGGCAGCGAGGAGTTTCAGAGGAAGAACCTGGCAGTTCATGGACTTAACATGTTGTTTGAACACATGGCATCAAACTATCGCTTGGAGTTCACCGCATTTATGGCCTTCTCTTCCCTCTGGGAGCTGCTGGTGCCTTTTACCAGAGATTACAATGCATTACAGGTAATGTTTGTCTTGTCGATGTCAAAGTATGTTTTCCTTTCCTTATATATTAACTTACAGGAGTTCCCCACACAGAAGAAGAGCGGGGTTAATCTAATTATACAATTTCTTGTGCAGGAGGCTCTGAGCAACCTAGAAGATTATGACAAGACCTGCGTTGAATCAGCTCTTAATGGGGTTAGCAACGTGGTACAACAGGAGTGGGGCAGTGCCTGTCCCTGTCAGGTATTTAGGTTCTTTTAGAATATCATTACCTCTACATTAATCATTCATTGAATGCAGTTTGCGTGCTGCAAATGTTTTTTTCCTTCTGCACAGGATTTTGTTTGTGTACTTCCCTCTTATTTCCTGTAGGTGGTGCTGGTTACTGACGGTTCTCTGGGTATTGGAAAAGGTTCCCTGCGCCATTCACTCCAAACACTGAAACACCGTGCGGATGATAAGAAGTTCCCTCTCCCCTTCCCTTTCCCGACCAAAATGTTCGTCATGTGTGTAGCCAACGCAGAGGAGGTATTATGTCACCCTCATTTTGCTGAATGCCCATCAATTATTTTCAATTTACTGTCATCTTCACAATAAATGTAAAACTATGTTAGGTTTTAGTTCGTTTAAAATTAAGATCTGTGTTTTTTGCAAATGCAGTTACAGATGAGTGGTGCTATGGATAACTTGGAGGAGCTCCTTTGTCTGAGTGGAGGGGACGGACAGATCTTCACTATGGAGGGACCACTTTGCATGCAGAGTGTACAGGCCATGTTTGGGTATGACTAACTACTTGCCAGTAATCCTGGCAAACCTGGACTATTTCATGCTTTATGGGCTCTCCAAGTTACCTTTGACAACTGTACTCTTTTCCTACGTCTCCAGGAGACTGATTGACCGGGCTTATTCTCCGTTCCACGCTGTGCTACACTGTGGGAACCTGTCTTCAGATGTTCAGGTGTTCCCCCGGCCAGAGCCTGTCGTGGTGGATGAGGAGGTGGACCCCTTATCTCGAACAGTCAGTGCAGGTACCTAGCTGGTGTTGCATTTTTGTCATCAATATACATCCTTTTGAGTGATTAGCATAATAGGATTGATTGTTACAGTCTCTCACGTTCACTTAGCAGCCAACAATATAAATATGCAAATCCATGTTCCAGGCACAGAATGATAAAAAACATTAATAAACCTTGCAACGAGGTCTGAGCACATGCAAGCTAAGAGGATATTATTGTAGAAGAGGAAGACTGAGAGGATCCATATCTATAATGATAACTCTGACAATGTACAAAACCTAGTCTCTCATTTAAAACGATGAGGAAGGTCTCTTTTGTGAGGGTCAGTCAGGAAGCAAGGGGACTACATGGTTACATGAATATTAATAATGCTGTTCTGCGCTCTGAATCAAGATCTTTTGGATATCAGATAAGTATATTTGTGTAGTGAAGATCGTTTTTTCTGTATCTTGCTGTTCATCCCCCCCAAACCTTTTGAGAGGAAACGTTTTTAAATGTGAAGAAGCTTCTGAGAAACAACACTGGCCTTCACAAGTACTGATTGTTTTATTTATGTTTCAGATTTGGAAATTGTGGGCTTCATTGAAATATCTGATATCTGCAGTCCTCCTGTCACATCCAGACACTTGGTCCTTCCTATTGCTGTAAACAAAGGTATTTTTTCAGCATAACATTTACCGAACATTTATACACTGCATTGATTTAGATTAATACCGAGCATGCTTCGACAAATCCGCTGCACAGCATTCTAGAGGGTCATCGATAATTCTTTGACTAATTTTCCCTGAAAATAAATCCAGTGTGGAAATTAAAATCACTTCATGTTATTATTCTGGATTGTACAACCAACAGTATTTATTGTCACAGGAACACACTGATCACTTAAGTTCAAAACAAACAAGATCCTCTTGCAACAAGTAGAGCTCCAAGTGCCTCCGGTGAAGAAGACAGAGAGAAAAACACTAGTGTTTATTCACCATAGAAAACATTACTGATTTCTATTTTTAGGCCATACAGAGTGGATTCATGCAGTCAGTTGCAGGTTGCAAATTGAATGAAAAATAATTTCCTTGTAGCTTTGTTCAAGGAAGAAAGTCGAAACTAGCATTATCAACCTTATTATCTAACTTATTTGTACTTATTTCAGAGGTGGATGAAGTTGGCACAGGAGCCACAGATGAGCCTGAGGAGGAAGCCTCCGCCAGTCAGATGGCAGGGAAAAGCCCTAATTTTTGTGTACTTTTACATGGCAGTCTGAAAGTTGAAGGCATGGTGGCGCTGGTCCAGCTAGGGTGAGATGCGACGCAGCTGTTTATATTTAACATATAAAAATTCTCTTACGTTCCCAATTGAGTGCATAGAAATATTAAGGCAGCTGCAGAGAAATTGTTAGTATATTTTCTGAACAAAGAAACCTCATTTGCTTTTTCAGGCCAGAGTGGTATGGTATGCTGTACTCCCAAGCAGACAGCAAGAAGAAATCGAATCTCATGATGTCTCTGTTTGAGCCCGGTCCAGAGCCTCTGCCTTGGTTGGGCAAGATATCACATTTAGGACCAATCTCAGGTAATCCCTGACCTCTGCACTGCATCAGCTTTCTCTGTAGATGAATGTCAGACGAAATTATAAGTGTTCTACATACTCAACAAACTCTTAAGATGGCCTCTTGATTCTACTGTTCATAAACTATCAATATAGTATTATCTTATTCCTGAATGCATGATACATTGTGATACTACACATGTACTTGTGACACTGACCCTTGAACAGGTAAATTAATATTTATTCCTAAGGAGCAAAGGGCTTCCTGTATGTCTACACAAACAAGAGGTTAATCATTTCCACACGTGTATTACAATGTGGGACTGCTTGATCGTTATCCTGTGGACTAACTGGCTAACTCAGGTACTTCATGATCTTTTGGTGTTTCAGAGGCTGCTGAAAATCCCTATGGAGAGGATGACAATAAAAGTCCGTTCCCCTTGCAACCTCCGGTGAAACGAAGCTATGCACAAAATGTCACTGTGTGGATTAAGGCCAGTGGACTACAGGTACTGTCCTGTTGGTTGTCATAAAGTCACTGTGTGCATTAAAGCTCTGAAATGAATATAGTGAAAATGAACAGTGGTGACTATCTTAAAAGCTTTCATTCAAACAATAAGAACACATTATAAACCCCATCAGGGAAGGAAAATGTCACTGCAATATGAACGTTGGTTTCAGTTTTTAGGGGTCGTTTTTACAAGGCGACTTCACACATTGTGTTATGAAAGTGTACACAGCAGGTCATGGTCCTGCAGGAAACGTCTTCCTTTGCTATGAAATTCAGCAGTATTAAAATTTATTTATGCAATTATATAAGAAAGTGTTTGCCAAAATGAACAATTTGTCAGCGTGACAAGCCTAGAAATGAAACAAGATACTGTCTGCAGTATCTATCGACTTGTGACTGCTTAAGGCCTCGAGGGGAAAATCCTAACTAAAGCAGCTTCTTGAGTCAGGCTGATTTGCAGGGCTGGTGAAGCACCACGATGCCCTGTACCCTCCCCTGGGGTCAGACACACTGAGTACGACTTGTCTCCAATGGACCTTTGTTAATGTTTGCTGAGGTGTGCCATAACCACATGTTTAGTTTCAAGAAATTCTTCAATAGTTACATCTGTTTAAGACTTTTGACAATGATAAGTCAAATCATTTCAGGAGTAAATTGAGGTTTTTCATTGAGTAAATTCTGCTGCCATTTTACAGACTGATGTGCAAAAGATCCTGAGAAATGCACGGAAATTGCCTGAAAAGACTCAAACCTTCTATAAGGTAAATTGTGCGGGAAAGAACGCAAACATATACAATCCAAAAATAGATTTTTTTTAATTTGAATTCAATGTGTTGTATTTAAATCTTCCAGGAGCTGAACCGTCTTCGGAAGGCTGCCCTGGCTTTTGGTTTCTGGGATCTGCTGAAAGGAGTGGCTGATCTGCTGGAGAGAGAGTGCACGCTGCTGCCGGACTCGGCTCATCCTGATGCTGCTTTCCAGCTCTCACATGCAGCACAGCAACTGAAAATGGCCAGCACTGGAGATTCCCAGTATGCTGCTTTTGATCACAACATTGTCCCACTGCAAACTGACTTTTGACTTCCCAAGCTGAGCCACATGTGACTTTGTTCAAATGGACTGAAATATAGCAGCAAGTGTGAACCAATAAGAAGACGGCGCCTGATGTTGTTGAAACAACTCAAAGGGGAAGCTTCACGATTCAGACTAATATTTGTTCCTCTGTGACGCTGGCCAATTTTGGCTCCTTTTTTTTAAGACCTTTTCACAATTTAAACAGACTTAAATGTTTTTTTATTGTGTCAAATAACATTTATTGGGAAAAAGGGAAGGAATGCTAATGTTGGTGTTCAAAATTCAGGTAACTGTTGAATTCAAAGAACCAGATTGAGGAAGGAACACAAATCATATTACTCATAACAGGTTATCATTAAACAGTCATTAGAATAACATTCCCTGAGGTCTATGGGATGGTAAATCCTGAACAATAATACAGTTACAGAATGTAATAGAGTATTATCCTTTTTCACCCACATGACTGCCATATCACATAACACCATAACATAAGTGCTTAATCTATTCCGGATAACATCAATACTCAGCAGTTTAATACAACTTAGTGCAGATTAATAGAAAACATATCAGACTATCACATGATTTAACATAGCTCATTACTATTAAACAATCCAGGCTGAAATGTAAGAACTCAGATCACCAGTGAGTGAGACCGTCACCATAAAGGAAAACATTTTCGGGAAAGTAAACTGGTGGCAGAAGAGAAAATACATTCTTCATAACAAAAGAAAATTGGCGCATGGTAAATGAGGGTAATTTCAAAAAATGTTTCTCCAGAAATGAACAGGCAGCAATCGGCTTGAGGAGTTCTGTTGGTGCTGAATCCCAATATGCTGAATCTCAATGAGCTTTCCTCTTCTTGGTGCGGAAACGCCTCGCCCTCTGCTTGTAGAGATGACGGAAGTTGATGAGTAGTCCTGAAAGGGGGGGAAGAGAGAGAGACAAAACCAAAAGGTTGATATCAAAACCCAACTGCAGACATCTGAACATTCCTTCAGGGATTCATGAGACGTGTTATATGCAGACTTACCCAGAACCATGATGACAAGATACAGATACAGGAAGTAGGAGAAGCTGACGGCGGCCCCCATAGCTTTCGGCAGAGGAATGCTGAAGAGCTTGTTCTCATCAAAGATTGGAATGGATTGTACCACAGCAACAGCTAAACAGATCACACATTATTCCATATGTAGTCTTTGTACGTGAAATAGAAGTTCAAGAGAAAGAAACACTGACACACCTTCAGCTAAAACACCTAATGGGTACAATGGTATCCAGACAGTGTACCGCAGCCACGTCAGGGTTTTCCACTCTGTATTAAAACAGCCCAGCATGTAAAACGGATACCTGAAATTAAAGCATTTTGTTAGTCAACAAAAATAAAATTGTAGCCTGAATGACAAGGGGCCTGTACTACGAGGCAGATTGTTAGGGTTTTATATTTGCTTAGCTAAAACTTCGTATGATACCAGGAGCATTAAGTATAATCAATAATAATGTTAGTGTAAAGCTTGCTCATAAGGACGTGTCAATGTATCTGTAAAGAAGGTTTCAAGTCTCTAAGTCTCACATAGCGAAAGGGCCTATATTAGGAAGATTAATGAGACATAGTGAAGACCACAAACTGCATAGAGAAGTCAACGGGTGCAAGTGAAGAACAAGTTTGCGGCTTTATTAAAACTGCTTTCTTATCAGAAACCAAGAGACAAGTAAGGCTGAGGAAAGAAGGGAGTTGTAGAGGGAACTGTGGGGTCAGAGGTCAGCCAGGTATAGGGAGTGTTAGAATATATACGAAGCGTAACTCTCATAGAAGCTGCGTTCACATTCAATCACTGCATGACGTGTTGCAAAGATACGAAACAGAGGATAAGAAGATTAACGATTTCACCGAGAAAAACAAGGAGGAGCAGACTAAGGGAGTAAGACAGATAAGATTCATAGAAAGGCAACAGCCTGATGTGCTAACCTTGAACTGTGCATGGGCATGGGGAGGCGAACCTGAGGATGGACGTGTGCTATGAGGAGGGGACGGCGCCTGTGCACCAACAAGGAGTCAGAGCGCTAGGCTTTGAAGATTCAACACCCTTGTATGGAAATATATCATGTAATGTTGAGGGAGGTTCGGGGTTCTTGTGGGGAGCTTTCAGGGAGTAACGAACATGACAATATGCAGCGTATCTAAGTTAGCTGGCATGAAAAACCCTCAATCACGCTTATGTAGTGTCACAACGGTGGCTATTAACTCGTTAAGTCACACCAGATTTTCCCTGAGTGGAAACAGGATGTCTTAGGGCCGCATACATCACACGGGACGAACAAACCTTAACAAATCAGGAATATAAATCGCTGATACAGGCTAAAAGCAACACAGCTGCTGCAACCTCGAAGGAAAGCTCACAGATTTCCACACTGATGTCCTCGAGTTCTTCCAGGAATGTTAATACAATCTTCCATGACAATCGATGAGCACAGGCTGTGAGGAGGATTCTTAGAAAAACAACAGCTGTACCATTCTGCTGTATGATAAACTTCATCCTTCAGAGATTCAGTCGCAAAAGGCCTCCAGCTAAAGAGCCTCCCTTAGAATACGTTGGTGTGGGTTTGAGTAAGTTGCATTGCTTCTACACGGATAATTATGATGAAACTAACTTGACATAATTAAAGTCTGTCTTACAAAGACGTCATCACAAACAAGGGCCCGGCTGTGGCTGTGGCCTGCCTACCTGAAGATTTCGATGGCGCTCCACAGATAGAAAACAGAAAACACGACTGGCTTGTTGTGCATTTCTTCCAAGCTACCAAAAATGATGAAGAGGATAAAATTCCTCCCAACCACCTAGCAAAAGAAGAAAAGGAACACATAGCCTAGTAGTAAGTTTAAATGTACCGACACATTATGTCCGATACTTTTCAATTAAGCATTCAAGCTGTCAAAGGACTTCATCATTCAAACTCCGGCATCTCGTACCTGTATAAGAGCTGGAACTACACCTGTCCTGACGACACCAAAAGCAGCATTGACGACCTCCACTGCTGCCAGGGTCTGGCAGAAGAACATGACTTCCGATATGGTGTGAAATGTGTCGTAGAAAGAGTCTGAAAATAAAAATGTATTAATTGTTGTAAATGATCACTCTGAAAAAAGATGGTCTAATAATTCATCAAGGAAAAGGAATCATAGTGAAAGCAGTTATATGGACGCTCACCTTGGCCAAACATTAACAACCGTGTTGTCATGTTGACAAAGATCCATGAAAATCCAAGGAACTGCAACAAGTTATAAATAAACAGATATCCTGTTTTCAGGCTGACAAACCCTAAAACAAAGAAAAAAAACTTTTTAAATATTTATATTTGGTTACGAAGTCCACAATAAAACCACTTACTAAATGACGTTCTCTCATCATCATCTCTACTTACCATCCTCTTGCCTTGAAGCCTTTAGTCGGTTTCTTTTCTCCTCCTTTCCAAAGTAAAAAATGCCAATAGGTGAATATAAATGTTCGTCTGGCATTGATGCAACAATTTCAATTCTGATGTTTGAGTTGATTTTTAAATTAAGACAATTCAGCCGGAACTGTCCCATAGAGAAAAAATGTATAGTAGCTATAATCCCACCTTTTCGCGGATCTCCATCTCAGCATCTGACTCGTCCAGCCAGCGGTCGAAGTCAGGTGCCAAGAAGACCGGTTTACGCTCCTGTTTGATCAATCTCTCCCACCAGCCACGCCGTTCTTTCCGCACTGTAATATTCACCTGCCGTTGTGTGGACTTGTGACCCACCTGAGAGCAGATTCATTCCATCAGCACTATCAAGTACGTAATCGTAAATAAATGTGGAAGGCGAATGTCTCACATGTCGGAACAATCTTTAAATGGATACACACCTCTGTCTTTACTGGTAGAAGAAACTCCAAGTTGAACTCGTATTCATTTTGTCCTTTTGCACCGCGGCCCTGGGCTACACACCAAATACATGCGACAAGTTATTACCTTTTCAAAGCATAAGAAAATGAGTTCAGTCCATGTACCACAGAAATGTATATCACCTCTAAACTGAAGGACGTTCTCATGAACATGGATATCGATATTCTGCAAAAATGAAAGATAAGCAGATTAGCTCATTTCCGCTCTATTCAAGCATCGTCTTCTTTCCTGTGCACAATACTGTTGATGAACTTTGTCGAGACACAGCCAAAGATAAATTACACTTCCACCCATATGATATTATCTAAAATCCAGGAACAGTTGTGCAAGAATAATCTGGTTGCTAATGGGAAATTCTTACGGAAATAAGTAGTTTTAGACAAGTTCCAACTAAAATCAGCTCTTATTCATCTCACTGCGTAACAAAGTATGTTATACTGTGCAGAAAAATTAAACCACATTTCAAAATTGCCTGGCTTAAGAGAGAACCGGAAGTGTGGTGGAGGGGATTCTTTCTGCAGTGTGCACTGTGAGGCAAATGCATTATTATTATTATTGTGGCATTGATGTCCTGCTCCAGTTAGTTCCCAGGAGAATTTATGGTTTAAGGATAAACACAAGGTTAAGTACGTCTCGGTTTAATCCAGCACATCTCTGACCAGGTTTAATGATTTCTGTTGGCCATATTCAAACTGCGCCAATAATCGCTCGTGGTGAATGTACAAAAATCTGCGGAATTAATTTGCACCAAGGAATATTCTCAGAAAGTCGCGCTTTGGATTTGGGAGCAGTCGGTGTCCTCGGTGGACCCTGTCCCGCACCAGCTCACCTGAGCGTCTGTCAGTTCAACCCGCAGGTAGATTTCCTCGTGGCGTTGAGCCCAGTACACTAGCGGCGTCAGAGTCATTGTTGCTTTTCAGGAGAACTTGAGAACTTATTTTAAACTAATATTAGGCTTTGCAATATTCGAGATCGAAATCGCCGTGGATCATGCTAGCCGTCGTGGAGAGCTATGTAGCACATACCCAGAATATTCCGCGAACGTGCGCGCTCCCGGTCGCTCAGCGTGTGCGTGCGGGGCTGAAGAGTCGTCGCTCGTCATCTCCTTTTAATTGGCTGACGGCTATTATTTACGGAAGTGGGACGTTTCTGGGACAGTTGAGTTTAAGGAAAGGACTCGACGACGCCTTCTTGGTGATAATCGAATAGCTATGCAGACACATGATTATGATTCTTGCCTTAAAACCGATTTGTTGACATCTTGCGGGTCTTCTCGTGTTCTCGTTGGCGTGACGGGAAGTGTGGCAGCCTTGAAACTTCCTGTTTTGGTCTCCCAGCTTCTTCAGCGACCCGGAGTGAGCTACTTTCTGATATGCAGTACTTTGTTCGGGGATTCTATTCTCTCGTTTGTCGTTGTCTGTAATTTATAATACAAGTATATGACCATACAGCTGCACGTTATTGTTACTGAACGAGCGCTGCAGGAACCCTTTCCAACGCAAGGTGGAGATGTCGCAGCTGTCAGACGTCACTATAAATATCAACTGTATATTCTTATATTTTTGATAACTTCACTATAGTTCAACTTATTGTGCTTAACATAATGATAGTAATACAACATACGGTGTAATTAAATTGACCAAAGAGCCTCCCTTAGTTTTTATTCAACAGAATTCACAAAAGCTCCATATGAAAGAAACCCCTGTTTGCAGGCAGTGATTTAAAACCACAAGACCCAGTATGACGATGGATGTTTTGCAACACAAATTAAAGCATATGGCTCTGCAGGAAGATCGAGCTGTTTGTAATTTGCACAACAATGCAAATACTTTTTTTTTTATCCAAATTCTAAATTGTGTTTGGAACATTTGACACTTTACCTGGTATGGAGACATATTTGTTTGTAAAACTGGAGTGATAATGAAACACAGGGGTACTCCTCGGTCTCCTTTGGATTCATGCTCCAGGGAGCAGAGGAGTATTATATTAGTGTCCACAATATGGTCGTGCTGTGATCAGGTAGTGTCAGGTAGGCAGTTAACCAGTATGTAATGCCATCAGCAAACAGTTATATTTAAAATTAATATAAAATGTAGTCTCTGAAGATCATGGTGGGGGGAGCAAACGTCATCCTCAGATTGACGCCATATTGTCAGCACCCAAACTAATATGAATGATGTTACAGGCAGTTAAAACCAATAAACACCTACTTTTCAGTTGCAGCACATTATGTCATTCAAAACTACATGTCTATTTTTATCAAAATCAAGCATCAATTATCATGGTCTTCAACACAAACGTCAAAGGGTCAAAGCAATTAGAGGGTGCGTCTAGTTACTTTGCAATTCTAGACGTCTCTTCTTAAGTTTTTATTTTGTTTTACCTTGATCTAGGTGGATGTGAGAGTGGTGACAACGGATCATGCAAAGCACTTCTACAATCCTTTGGAGGTTCCAGGAACAATCTACAGCGACAAGGATGAGTGGGAGGTAACAATTAGCTGGACAAATGTCCTAGTAAGCAGTTAATTTACTGTCTGGGAGACTTGACATGAGTAGTATAAAGTTTGCTTTTGCTTGTGAAAATGCTCGTGCACACACGTGCCCTAGAGTGACTGCACAGTAACAGTGTGTCATTGGAGGTTAAAAGGTCCTGTGGTAATAAACCAAATTGTGTGTGTTTGATGTCGTGCGTGCGTGCGTGCGTGCGTGCGTGCGTGCGTGCGTGAGTGCGTGCGTGCGTGCGTGCGTGCGTGCGTGCGTGCGTGCGTGCGAAGCGTAGTGCGCTGAAGTGGACTATTGCTCTGGCCTCCTTATCAGAGGCTGGGTTCTGGATGAGAGGCAACAGATGTGGAACTTGTTGAGGAGTTTATTGACCTAATAGTCACGACGAAATAACATTTCATATAGCGAATAAGTCGGACATGTGAAAAAAAACGTTTGTGTATGTGTTTTTTTGTCAACTGTGTGTAAAACTGCGAAGCTTGAGAGCCTTTCAAGAGCGAAGAGAATTGTAAAAATGAAATGATTTATTATTTTGTCTGTTGAGACGATGACAATTAGTTGGAAAAATTAACAAATCATTGAATTTACCACTGCCTCTTACTCTTTAAATAATGTACTCTGGCTCATCCTCACAGACACCCCGCACCCAAAGCCACGCTCCAATATCATCTCCTAGACATCAATATCTCCTGTATCCTTGCACCCATGACAGTCAGACTCTCAAGCTCCACAGTTGACAAAAAACACACACATAAACATTTTAGTTCACACGCCGACCTAGGTGAATTGTTATTTTCTTGTGGCCATAGGTCATTAGCCTCCACAAGAGGTTACACATCTGTTGCCCTCTCATCCAGAGCTCAGCCTCTGATAAGGAGACGCCTCACACACTACTTCCTCCCATGTGCACTCAAGCGCCGCAAGTTTACGATCCTACAGTTGACAAAAAACACCAGGACACATTTTTTATCACATGTCCTGGTTTTATTACAGCATGAATTGTTATTTCCTAGCTGGTATTAAACTGTATTAACCTCTAGCAAAGTTTACACGTTTTAACACGTTCTACTATAGTACGACATCACACACAAACACCCCATTTGTTTTTTTACCCAATGACCTTTTCACCTCCAATGTCCCATTGTGACTGCACGGTCACTTATAGGCTTGCACGCTAATTTTCCACATACACTTGCAAACATTCCATATATATACTACTATTAGGCTTCGTAGTGTCACACACGTGCACTTCATAGGAGTGCATACAACAGCAGAAATCCTCCAATCAAAGCCTAAGATTCTTCTCATCGACTTATTTTTGATGGACTATTAGTGATATTAATAAAAGGCTAATGTCTATTTTTGGGGCTGAATTAAAAGGATTTAGAAACCCTGGTTTAAAGTATTCTCCCTTCCTAATGGTGCTTTTTTTGTTCTAGATGTGGACTCATAGATCTGATCCGGTGCTACACATCGAGCTGAGGCGCTGGGCAGACCTACTTGTAATTGCACCCTTAGATGCAAACACTCTTGGAAAGATTGCTAGTGGCATTTGTGACAATCTGCTGGTGAGAACAAAACATTCTTATAGGATTACCATCCAGATGTCATGGCACACTCATTAATAATTTCTCATATTTATTCTGTGAAGTTAATTCCCGATTTAATGAGTATTTGTCATTGGCAGACGTGTGTGGTTAGAGCCTGGGATACAAGTCGCCCTCTCCTCTTCTGCCCTGCGATGAATACAGCTATGTGGCAACATCCGATTACAGCCCAGCAGGTATCCAAGCTGAGAGAGTTTGGATATGTGGAAATCCCCTGTATTGCTAAGAAGCTAGTGTGTGGAGATGAAGGTGTGTACAAATACCAGAAGTACCAGTAGTTCTTTGAGAATATGAAGGTCTGTATAATGTAATCTCAATATGTGTAATGCTTGTAAAGTACAAGTTCTTTCAACGTTGTGTGTATAGAGAACGTCTGAAAGGGGTTTCATGAGAAATGTGCATGTGTATCATTGCTTCCTTGCCACTGACTCATGATTCATTCCTTAACAATGTGTTTGTGTAATTGTGGTAATTGTTTACTTCGTTGCAGGTAAAGGAGCCATGGCAGAGGTATCGACTATTGTCAGTGTTGTCGACCAGTATCTTCAGAAACCAGATGAGCCATCTCAGAATACATGAACAGCAGGCAACACCTTTGGCGACCTTATTTAAATCTTACTTTACCTTGACACAACTGCAAACCTCTTTAGCATAATAAACCAGAAGACACTGAAGTAAAACACATTTCCAGTTGTTTATAATCATATCAATTTGGTATGATGATACCTTGTTGATGAATTCCCCTCATTTCCGTCCCTCTTTTATTCACTTTATTTATCACAAAATCCGACTGACATGAATGATATAATATTTATGTTGCAGCATTTCGTGGCAAACGTCACTGCACTAATGTATATATGTTGTTCATGCATCTGTGCAGTCAGTCATCAGACACTGAAAGTCCTGCTGTGAAATGAAGTCACTGCTGTCCATCTCTTAAGGTTTCAGGATTAACTGAATATTTTGGATATCTAAGCAATATATCCAAAGGTCTGATGTGTAACGACGTACCGTAATAAATGAAGCATTGAGGTGAAGCATTGACCTGACTGGTTCATCTGAATTTCTCTCATGATTCATTTTATGAAGCCTTACAAAGAATGGAAGTGTACATGGCGGCTTTTTTTTATCAATCCGTATAAATAAAAGAATGAAATGTGCACCTCTCAGTCTCTGATTCTTACTGAATCTTGCTGACTGGTTTATCACCTATCTATGAAGCATTCTGCACTGTAGTCTCTAAAGGCAAAGCAAAAACAAGCTCTCATTGTGCTTAAAGAAGCGGAGGTGAATGTTCCGAAAGTGATCATTAGGCAATAAAAATGGGTTGAACGCTTGCGCTTAGGAAATCATCGATTTTGTGAACAATATCTGACTTGTTTCAGTCTAAAAGCTGCCTTGGTGCCTGTGGGGTTTATTATGTGAGACAAAGCAGACGTAACTTGTCTCGTGGAGACTGCAGAGTCATAAAACTGTCAGCTGTGGTGTGGATGTTTGCCTCCGAAGCTGACGATTCGGTGTCTCTCTGTGAAAGGTTGTGCAATATATTTGGAAAATACTTGTCTGAAATGATTTAAAGGTGATGCCAAAATAAGGTAAAAGTATGCACTTTACTACAAGTACCAAAGCGATGAAACCAATGGTTCCCATTAGTGATGGACATCGCTCTCTTCTGGAGCTTCCAGCCACCATTTCGATGCAAAGTAGAAGGTTGACAAACTGTGAAAAGAAGAAAGAGGAAGTGGAACCAAACCAGATGACAATTTGTTTATATTGCATGGAGAGAGACAGTAACAGACGTCTTTCTTTTCATAAATTAAACGGAAACAAACTTTGTCAGGAGTGATCTTGGTCCTATGTCACCTCTGCAATATTGTCTGTACGACAAATGGTACTTTGCAACACTTTAGTCTACATACACGCCTTATAAGAGGTTGTGATATAAATAATAATATATTGTCGCCCTTTGTCGGCAAAAACAGACAAAATCTAATTTTCACAACATGTCTAGTCAAGCTTCAAGAACCTTTCTGTCACTGCAGGCACAACAACAACGGCGATATGTGTTTATATTTATAATATAACACCAGCTCTAATCTAACTATAGTAAACACTGAATAATACAACTGTGCACAAACTAGTGTTTCCTGTTTTGTAAATCATCCCCTTTGGTGTAGATATGATAATTATAACTTGTCATAAAGTCATCAGGTTTTATTGTTTAATAGCATTCTTGAAAAAGCAAACCGGTCTTCCTGATCGTAAATGTCTCCTGCACCCTGTATTTCATTTAAAGGCTTCAGAGGGATCCCATTCTTTAAAATCAAGCTGTGGACATTTGTGTAGCTTATATTTTGAATCCTCTGCTGATAGCGTAGTTATACTTCATCCTGGTTTATCTTTGTTCCCACAGTATGAAATCTAAACGGGGAGGTGCAATTTGGTTTGCAAATAACCGAGGGGCATTGTTTCAGTTGAGCTTTCAAAGTTGGAGCAGCTGGAAGTCGTGAATGACTTTCCAAAAACAAAAAGCACAACTTGTCTTTCTGCTATTGGCTGCTGTACGATTCTCTTAATTAGGGCAGAGGAATGAATCATCAGGCACAATGACAAGTGGAGTATTATTGGAGTATTTTTCATTAGTACAGAAGTAGTCAGAGGTGAATTTTCAAGACGGAACACGTTTATTTGCAGAAGATAATATTTAGTGAATAGACATACTCAGCTGTATGAGCTGAGAACTGATAAGTCACAGCTTGAAAGTCCGGCTTGACAGGAATGTTCCAAATATTTGAAATGCATCACTACTTTGAATTTCTTAACTTAATCGAGTAGACTCTTACAACAAGGTCTGTTTTGCAAGAGTCAAACAATCACACAAGCAGCATACAAGATGTCTGAAGGCAACAATAAACAATCAAGTTAAACTAGACATTTATAAGAAACATCTGTATGTGTGCAGTCCATATATAAAACTCTGCAAACGTGTAAAGTACAAGTTGTACCCAGTGTGGTTCATGCCTTCGTCATGTCCTGAGTCATATCCTGCTTCATAATTGCCCTCATGTTTGTGTATATTTAAGAGTATTGAGACCACTGGTACTCGACATTGTCCTCAAAGGACGCAGTGCTGCGACGTAGATTTGACACAAAGTCCTCTTTTGATGAAACATATGGAAAGCAGACGCTTCTACACAGGTGTGTTGCACAATTCAATTAGAAATAGACTCACCAATAACCTTTGGTTTATAGTGCTTACAGTCAGATAAAAAGACTGAACCAGTCACAGAACCTCCTACGCAGAGGAAAGTAACATCTAATCAAGATCTCAGTCATCCAGTGGAGGAAATAATTGTTTTTTAAGCTTGCCAACTAACAAGGAAATGCATGGTCAGTAACAGTTGGGTTTATTTTAACAGCTTTTAACAACTATATAAATCCTGAAAGTCACATATTATAAAAGATATGAATTGATTTGCATTTGATTAAAACACTTATTCGATCCCCTACCGACCAGCAAGAGTTCTGGCTCCCACAGACCGGTGAGATTAGTCCTCCGCTTTAATAAAGTAATCCTAATCTCCACTCGTTACCTGCATAAAAGACACCTGTCCACAGAATCAATCAATCAATCAATCAGACCTCTCCACCATGGGCAAGACCAAAGAGCTGTCTAAGGACGTCAGGGACAGGATTATAGACCTGCACAAGGCTGGAAGGGGCTACAAGACCATCGGCAAGCAGCTTGGTGAGAAGGAGACAACTGTTGCGAAAAGTGTGATTATTTGAAAATGGAAGAAACACAAAATGCTGACTGTAACCCCAAGAACACCATCAACACCATCAAGCATGGAGGTGGAAACATTATGCTTTGGGGGTGTTTCTCTGCTAAGGGGACAGGACGACTTCACCGCATCGAGGGGAGGATGGACGTGGTCATGTACCGTGAAGTCTGGGTACCGTGAAAATGGGTCGTGGATGGGTCTTCCAGCACGACATGACCCAAAGCATACAGCCAGGGCAACAAAGGAGTGGCCCAAGAAGAGGTACATTAAGGTCATGGAGTGTCCTAGCCAGTCTCCGGACCTTAATCCCATAGAAAATCTGTTTAGGGAGCTGAAGCTTCAAGTTGCCAAGCGACAGCCTCGAAACCTTAAGGATCTGGAGAGAATCTGCAAAGAGGAGTGGACCAAAATTGCATATTTTATAAAACGTGATTTTCTGTTTTATTTTTTGGATATTCGGTTTCGTATTACAGACCATTAATTTGAAAATACTTATTTCCTCCACTGTATATGAAAAGCAGGCACATTTACTCAGGAGGAAGAGTAACTCTGAAAGAGGGTTTGTTGTTGGAGCACAGATGGAAGGAGCTTCAGTAACCCTCGGTGATCCTTGCGTGATTAAAAATGTCAACGCAGGATGAGATCAGACTGCACATTCGAATCAGGTTAAATCTTGTTTCAGGCAGGTGTCCAACATGGAAGTATTTTTAATTAAAAAATGATGCCTGATGAGACACCTGTCTATGTACACAGCGGGACAGTATTTTTCCAGTATGGGCGGACTGTGTATCAACAAGACCAGTCAGGCAACACTTACACAAAGTACAATGTTATTGTAGGGTTGTAGTGAACAAACATTTCGACACTGGTGTACAGTGGTGTTGACTGAAGCCGTAAGGTAACATCCATCCTTCACCATATTCTCAACAAAAGTACATATGTAGCATCCACCAAGAGAAGGGGGACATGTTGGTACTATGATGTGGAGGGCATTTTGCTGGCATGCTTTGCTTTTGCTGTCTTAACTGCAAATAAATACATGGTTGTTCTAAGTGATCACCTTTATCGTATGATTCTGATGGGAGTCGTCCATCTCCCGAGCAGAGAGTGACCACACCCATAAAGCACGAGCGCTATCTGAGTGGTTTAATGCGTATAACATTATGTGCACCTTGTGCTATGTCCGCCATATTCACCCGATATCGTTGCAACTGAACGCTCCCAACCACCGTCCTTAAAGCACCAACTGAGGCTGGTGTTCATCCCTCAAGTAGAACAACATCATTCTGGCATAGATGCTACACGTATCTGGCTTGCAGGGCTATTAAAGCTGTTCTGGCAGCTTGTTGTGGCCCAACACTTTAAGAAGGTTCCTTTTCTCTGTCAACATTTGTGCACGATCAGGTGCATGTGTGTTTTGTGAGCCTGATGCAACTCCAGCAGTCTCAAGGCTCAGTATGTAGATTCTGGCCTCTGGGATTATTCCGCAGTGTTTCATCAGACACCACATCCTGAGAGATCACCTGCTCCGCTCCCCATGTCACCTTAACTCACTTGATGGACTCTCAGCCGTTTAAATGTGGTAAACACCTTGTGGATTCACTAAGTAGCAAGAAGAAATTAACGTATTGAAGCATTTACCTTGCACAGTGTCTGTCATCTTGTACTTTATATAATTGGTATATATAGTGTAATCTATATATGTATTGTACAGTATTTACACACAAATACATTGCCTTAGTATTATGGGAACTGGTCTCAGAATATAAAGGAAAGCAATAAAAGCCCTGTGATGATTTTTGTATAACCTCTTCCTTTGAGGAGCCATGACCTTTATTAACTATTTATAATTTATTTATTTGTATTTCATGTGTGTATCACCCTGATAGTGTTAATTATTCTCTCCAGCCAGTACTGGACCGGCGTCCCTTGAACTGAATGTTACCATGGTTTGTCTCCCTGTCACCCTTCTCAAAGACCATTTGTTTTAAAAAACAATACAATTTTCTCTAACACAAAATGTGTTTTTCATTTTTTTTATGCTTAATCTGGATCTGGTTTGGATAATAACATGAGGAAGTTCCTGGCATAATCTAGTCGTGATGAGAATGGGTGTATGCTGCCAGTAAATATTTGTCTTGGCATCAGGAAGTAAGATGATTTTTACATCCCAGAGAAAATCTAATTATCTCTTCACTCTGTGTATAATTATTTATTGAAAGTTATAGATATAAATGGGGGTTTCATGATGTTTGAGAATATCTGTCCCTTGTCTGAGAGCATTCGCCCTCAGCTACTGCTTTCTTATGTCTTGTCTTGTAGAGCTGCAGGGCTCATATTTAACAATACTGTGTGTTCAATACATCCTTTTCCTTCTACGTGGAAAACATGTGTTGCTGTACCCACATGGCATGTTGTCAGCCCCATGACGCCTTGTGTTGATTAGCTTTAAGATGTAATGCCATGGCAACTGAAGATGGGGGGGGATGTGCGAGCGCTCTGAGGGGAAAAGTCCTTCCCTTCCCTCCTCAGTCAAAGCCCTTGATGAGCATCCCTTTACCTGTGAGGCCACAGGGACAGATGGAAGCCACCAACCTGCCTCAACCAAACTGTGGCAGTCCTGTGGGACGCACAAATTGAACTCACAGATGAAGAGAGACTGGTATGATGCAAGTGCAGCAAGATATTAACTCACTCACACAATGGGTAAATCCAGCAAGACTGGACTTGAATGATAGACAATCTGTATGTACCGCGTTATTTTAACAGGCATGCTTCTGCATCACACAGAGTGATGCTCCTTATGCCACCACAGAAATAGGGTGTAAAGGAAGCAGGTTTTACATGTTTACGTCGAGCCTCTTGTCAAGTGTCCGTGAAAGAAATGTGTCAATGGCAAAAGGTAAAACACAGTCTGACTGAGAGGAATACTGAACTGATTTAAGTTTGGTAAACTAAAGTCAACCATTAACTACATGAGGATGAGGTTAACCAACGGTGTGCTCTTCCTGTGCAGTATGTAAACAGGCTGCAGACCATTATCTGGGAACCAGGTTAGCATACACAATATGTACCCTTGTCTTCTTCACTTAATAGCTGGATCTTAATCCAGCAGTTCATTTGAGGTTTTCAATTGCAATTATAGAGCTTCTACCTTACAGGCACGCAAAGTTGGTTACAGCAATCATGGTAGCGGAGCTTCCAAGCTAGGGGCTTGCCTGCCCTTCAGGAGCAACTCAGGGTTCACTGTCCTGCTGAAGGACACATGGACAGGAGGATCTGAACCAATGAGGTGAAACCCTCCTTTACTAATTTGTACCTAAAACCAACATTTGCACAGGGAAGGTCGGACCAAGTCATTTATTTGCAAGTCCCACGTCTTAAACTCATGTCCCGAGTCAGGTCCCAAGTCAAGATTAAGCCGTTGTGGAAACTTCCATGAAGATCAGTTACTTGATCCACTGGATCCTTGAACACTGCTGTGTGAATAAAAGAGGAGAGAGTTATTCCATGCATGAGTCCGTAGCATGAAGTATTTGAATTTATGTTGCAGTGGGATAACTCAGATCTAAAATCCTCACCTGGACTAGATCAGTCAGGATCTTCAAACACATGATTTGTAAAACCTTTTCAATAAGCAACAATTAAATATTATAAGTCTGACATGAAAAGTAGGTTTATTCAACAACCAAGTAAAAATGACAATAAACTGAGCTGGTCTCCAG
This sequence comes from Macroramphosus scolopax, assembly GCA_901007825.1. Lineage (NCBI taxonomy): Eukaryota > Metazoa > Chordata > Actinopteri > Syngnathiformes > Centriscidae > Macroramphosus > Macroramphosus scolopax. Next base: position 19,455 of record CAAKHC010019307.1, on the reverse strand, counting down.
AGGAACTGAAGTATACAATTTGTGTGTGATCATTTTTATGGCCTTGGACTAACTGTTAGTCATCAATGGGATTCGGCTCCCATCACTTGCATGTGTACAGTAATCCAACCATTGAGTGTATATTCTCCCACAGTCTCTTATCAACAGAGTGTCCATCTGCACACTGGTACAATAATGTGCCTGTCTCCAATCTCCTTGTGAAAGATAAGAAAGTTGCCTCCTCTGGCCTTTGAAACCCTGCAGGTCATGACGACATGTTCCTCTTCTCCACTACTCTCTGCCAACTTATGATAGAATACTATCTGCATTTGCTTTGTTTAACACACATCCACCAAGTATTACTGGAAAATCACTCCTTGCCTAAACACTTTCAAATTGTTATGAAATGTAAAACTTTGTCTGAAGCAGAGTTGGGACAGGACGCACCTGTCTCCTTGAACCTTTAGTCTAGATTCCTGTGAGCGGTTTCTCGGGACACATAGATAGTTTCTGACAAATATACATTCCCTGTTTTTCTACTGTGATAAAAGGTACTTATCAACCACCTTCCCAGGTCAGGCAGAACACATTGACCTTGATTCCCCTCACGTTTGTCTGTTGCTGTCTGATCATAATACAACAACAAACTCATCTTGAAATCATCCGTATGATTGTACAAATTCCTCACAGGGTGACTGAACTTTAGATGTGTCAATAAGCAATGGGAGCAGTGGACAATTGTGTGTGCCAGAGAAAAAATCCTAACACATTATCCCCTGTTGAAAAATCCATGAGGTGAAATCATAGTATTGCTTATCATCTCAATATCCCAATATGTCTTATTACTCTCTGTCCCTGAACCCTGATTCGGGAGTGAAAGAGGAGTGACCGGATCAAACACATCCGCTGTGTGTCGGATAGAAAATAGTTAGTTGACAGCAGCCGGTCCGAGAATTGGGATGCAGCCAATGACAGGGAAACATCACATGTGCAGAAACCAGCAGTGTGTGACTCCGCCTATTGATCAAAGACCATCCTCCTCCTCCTCCTCCTCCTCCCTTTTGTCTTTCGCTTCAGTTTGTTAACTTCTCCGAAAGCCGCGTGGATTTCGCGCGACCCGCTTAAACATCTTGGCAGGCCTTCAGTCCCTTTCGTGGGATTTGGGGCATCCGGACAGATCGCTACCAGTGACGGCCTGAGGAGAGACTCTCCCTCTTTACTTACAAATTGAGTTACATGGAGACGTTTATTGTCATCACAACAGCAGCGAGGTAAGAGCACACAGCTCCTCAGATTTATGATTTCCAATTTAAACGAGCGGTGATTATGTCACAGTTGGCGGAGGGAGATGCACACGAAACTGACTTATGAAAACGATGAGAGAATGTGAAACTATTTCACGGGACTGCGTGTGAGAGAGAAAGTCGATGTTTTGCCCACAGTGTGATTTTTGGGGGGTTTTCTGTGGTTTACGACACTCTCGCAGCTCCCCTGTGAACGGCGGCTGAGTGGAGCTGTGGATTATTCTCATGCTCCCGTGTTTGAGCTGTTCATGCACGCAGGGAAATACTGGTTCTCATTTCACCCCGTTGACGAGAAAGTGCCTCCGGGAAACCGCAAAGAAACTGTTTTCCGCATATTCTTTTTTTTTTTTTTTTTTTATATCTGAGCCATTTTTATTGGACATTTAAAACTGTCGGAATTCAACATGTCATGTCATAAGAACGTGCTGACATCCAGACTCACGCCTGACTGGATATTTATCTTCTCGGTTCCTTGTTGTCAGTTTGGACGGTTTTATTTCGGAAGTCACGCTCACCCTTGCCCCAGAGTCGCGGAGGTGCGTACACGCGCGCGCACACGCACTCACGGCTGCTGTTTCCTTCCTGCACTATATGTGACTTTTGCCGTATGCAAATACGGGGTAAGACCCTTTGTAAAAGGTGTCAACAGGATGACCCGATTGCATCTGGTAGCAAGGGTGTGTGTGCGCTGTTAAAAGCCTGGATTTTGTCTTACTACAAACTCACTGACATTCCAATCATACATCTTTAAATATGTCAGACTTTGTCATCATCTCACCCTTTGTGGAGCGGAAAGGCCTATCTGTCATGCACTAAATCTTCAACACAGTTGTGATGTTTTGCACTATGATCGGTGAGTACTGATGACTCAATCACCTTCAATCAAACTCAATCAGCTCGTATCGTTCATGAGGATGTGGCAGGTCACGTGGTGACACTGACAAACTTCAGGGATTGTTGCTTATGCTGCATTCAGGTGCCTGTTGAACAAGAGAAGAGTTGGGATTTGAGCATGAATAGATTTTTAACTGAACTTACCCAGCGTTTGTAAGCTCCAAGCTACAAACACACACTGTATCTCCAATATAATTCATGTATTTTTTTTCATCATGCAGATTCATATACGTTTCAATACAAACTGCTGTTACAGATCACACACCTGTTTTTGATAGGGTTGAAAATCGGGAGCCGGTTTGAGATGAGATTCGGTTTCAAATTATACCTCGAAATCGTTTGCCCCCGAGCTTATCAGTTCCTTTTGTCGATGCCAGCATTATTTTCTGACAGTTGCATGACAAATTTGTATCTGAGTCATGCATCTACACTGCTGGGAGCTTGCAGCAAGAAGGAGGAGAGAAAGTGATGCAAAGTGTGGCTTCATTTCACAAAGAAAGTTGACTACAGTGCTAGTAAGACCAGCAACATACTGAAATGTCTTTCTACACCACATGGGCTTACATTTCAGGGATGCCATTCTTTTGACACCGCTCCAACCAAGCAGAGTGCTACTTTATAGAGCAAATATTCTATATTTGTAGTAATACTATTCACGCCTTGAGGCGGGCTTAGCAGAGTTGTTGTTTGACTAAGAAAACATAAAATAAATTTAATGCTTTGATATTTTCACTGAAACCTGTAGGCCTCTTCTTCATCACATTAAACTGAACAGGAATCAAAAAGCGAATTGATCAAGAATCGGTCCGATAAGCAGAATCGATATTGCATTGGTAAAATCAAATCAATTCACATCCCTGATTGTTTGCTGGCAGGAATTTGACACATTTGCCTTATGTGAAACACAGATCAGATTAAAGCAAATAATAATAGCAGTAATTTTAGTTTGAGCCCAACATTGACAAAGTGCAGGTCAAAGGAGCTACGAGGTGATCGAGGGTTTGTGGTAACAGGCAGAATATAATGCTGCAGTCCGCCGCAGTGCTGGTGACAAGTTTAGAAGTGCATGTCAGGTCAGGGGATAAAAACAAGAGTGAAAGCTTAACATCACGTGAACTACGTTTCTACAGAGCATAAAAATAATAAACATAAATGACATTAACTGTAAGTCAGACACTTTATGTTGATGAAGCTCAAACCACTATTATTAGTCTGCACACTACAGCAGTGCATCAAAGGAGACTGCACACAAATGATGCAACACACCTCCATAGTGCAGGTCTGTTCCCTCGTCTGCCATCTGTTTATCCCGTTCATTTTCCTAATGCTTTGAATGTTTGTATTGGTGTCGAGGTATTTGTGGCAGGTATTGTAGTGAAATCAAATTTTGGTATCCTGATAACACTTAACTTCATACGTTCATAGATTTATTTGTAAGTAGTTACAAGCCACACGATTTTTAAGGTTGAGAAAATGTTCATTTGATAATGACTCTTTGTTTGTATTAAGTGTCTGAGGTGGAAATTCATTCAGGCTCAGATGGATCATTTGAACTAATCTTTGTATGGAAATTAAAAATGGATGTCGTCGTCTTATACTTGTTTTTTTATTTTATTTAGGTTTGGAGCCGTATTACTGCCCCGTCATCACAAAGTTACAACATGATGAGCAGCAAGTCGGTTCCGACCCTCATTGGCTCAGTGTTGTGAAGCAAGATGCCCTTATTTAATGGGACTGTAGCACCCACAGGATTTTCAGAGCAACTAAATATGTCTGGGTTACTTGGTAGGCAAATGCTGCAGTACAATGGGGGCTACTTCACATATGACCCCAGAGTCAAGGATGGACCGGAGATCCCTCCGCATTGGAGAAACTCCAAGACCTCTCTGCTGGCGGGCAGAAGTCCTGTGAGTCACCTTTCAGGCACCGAGGGACAAAACCACCTAATCTACAGGCAGGACAGCAATTCTTCAGAGGATGGCCATTGTCATTCTTCATCAATGCATCAAAGCCCAGTTTCACAGGGCTTTACACTGTACACTAAAAGTCCTGGGATGAGCAGTCCTCCTGCTGCCGCACCAGTGGCTGTTACAAAACCAAAGACTGGAGGTGGGAATTCATCACCTGCATCTGATAACTCTGTTTACTTAGCCATTCCAAAGCCGGTGTACGGACACAATCCCTGCTGTCATGATATCGGCTGTGGTATCGGGCAACGATACACTGTGGAACATGGAGCCCAGAGGACACCGAAGAGTGAATACGAGCATGATTGGGTGCAAAGCGATCGCTACAGTGACAGACCGTCCCCCAACCAGAGGAAAGCACAAGAGGCACTGCTGCAGCAGAGAGGTTTACAGTTTGAGACCAGTGCAGAACAAATTAAGAGGATGACTGTGGAGGCATGCAGCCCAAGCAGAGCAAGGACTTTGCAGACTTTGATTGAGCAGAACTACAACAGTTGTACGCCAACTCGCCCAATGTTTGGTTCTGTAAGTGAGCAGAGCCAGAATTTACACACTTCCCCCAGAGGCTACCCCAGCCTATACTCCTCCCATACTGCATATGATCATATGACCTCAGAGGTTTATCAGGGACGTTCTCCCATGTCCAAATATGGCCAGTTAACACAGCACCCAATGTTTTACTACCCCCAGTCAAATGTGGAAATGGAAAACAGGACGCGTTGTAAAGATGTCTGTGGTCACCAGACAGAAGACGTCCCTGTTGTTCTGCGACACGCAATCTCAAAACCCCGGGATTATTACACAATGCCTCACTCCTTTCATGGTGAAATTCCTCTGCATTTTCCGAGCCCTGAAACACTGCCAAATAATTCCTTTATGCAGGGCCTTGACTATCCATGTTATGCAGTCCCTAGATTTCATTTAGGTACAAGCCAAATCAGAGCCCCCCTAAACAGGCAGCATGTACCACCTGGGCTGCAGTCAAATTGCATAAATGTTTCCCCATCCGGTCATCATATAGATGCCACCAACACCTCTGCAGCCAGCCTACGTAAAAACAAACCCAATACAAGCCTGCATGCTGACAACTCTCAAGCTTCCTCAGCTTTCCTGCGACTGGACCAAGGCAGTCCACCCGGGCTTGTAGGCCAACCTGTTTCAGCATCCAGCATAAAAATGAGCCGATCCTTCAACCCGCTCACCAGCCTGCACATGGGTCAACCTGTGATTCCTCCTGCTGGTTTGAACATAGACAGACTCCTGGACTATTCGTCTCATAGAGCCCAGGTTGAATGCCTTAAACAGCCAACACACCTCCCTGTTTCCCCGGTAGCATGGCTACCTCGGCCATCCAATCATAGTTCAGATGGCACAAATGTGCGTACAATTGTTTATTCCCCTGCTGTTGCAGGACATAAACACAATAGCCCGACATCCAGTTCAGACAGCGCTGCTCTCAAAGGGAGCGGTAAGAGAAGTGTCTCTCGCTTATCTCCCCCGAACAAAATAAAAGTAGACGATAGTGATTTATGGGAAATGGACTTGATCAAAAAGCGACAAAAGATGGAAATAGAGACCGTCAAAGCGAGGAATATGGCTGACTCTCCACCGATGCCAGTTATTGACAACGTCTTCAGCCTGGCACCTTACCAAGTATGCCTGCAGGCACCAGGAGTGTTATTTCCAGGCAGAGGACCCCCGAGACCTGTCCAGTCTCCTGATCAATGCGAGGTGAAGCCCAAGTTACGCATCAAAGAAAAGAAGCCAGATCCAGATGAACACCACTATGTTGTCTGTCAAGTTTTAGAAGAAGTCTGCCCAGATACTTCGACAGAGAAACATGATGAAGAAACATATGAACACAAAAATATTAAAGTTGAAAAAGTAGATCCACAAGACGGAGTCGACTCTGTAGAGAGTTCTGCTGCTCCTACTGATTGCAGCAAAATTACCATCAAAAAAGAGACTGAAGACACTGTATTGTCTGACCGTGAGCCCGTGTTGGATATGAACTGTGAGCCTGAGGAACTTGAAATTAAACCCTCATTAGAAGAGGAAGATGAGACTTTAGTTGAGTCCAAGCCTGCTGAGCTGACTGCACAGATGAACTCACCTTCTCTGGGTGATACATGCACATCGCATGAGGAGGTGGACGGCCTTCAACCCAAACCTAATACTCCCCCTCAAACGCCTGACACCAAACTTGATTTGAAAAACCTTCCTCCCCAGCGTCTAAAACTTTCCACCTACAATATCATTGTCCCTGATTTGAAGCATCCCACCTCTGTTCCGCCCCCAGAGAAGCCACTTGTACAACCAATGCCTGACTTCATGCCAAAACTAGAGCTCCAAGTACCAGTACGCAAACACTTCCTAGAGCTGCACAATTGCCTCTGCAAGCTAGTATCCGAATCTGTGTCGGCCTCTTCAGAGCAGGACCTCAAAAGCTGGTTGTCTCAGCTGGAACTTACTGAACCTCCATCAACCAAAGTCCAGAAAGTGTCCCGCTTGTTGGGGATAAAAGTCAGGGGGGAGTGGCTGAATGAGGAGATAGAACCAGCCCTCCGAATAGTCCTGGAGAGGTTGAGAGAATACACTGTCCACGAGCGCTGTCCTTTTCCTCACGTCATGCGGACAAGGGCGGTGTTCCTCCCTATGCTGGTGGTAAAAGAACTGCTTTTCCCGACGGTCCAGGGCAGCTTCATCGACCAAGTCCTGCAGGAACACAAAGTGGCGCTGCGGCCCACAACGCTGTCTGAAGAGAAGATCCTCATCCAGCTTCATAAACGAGCCTGCTCCTCCAGGCTCAGGAGGCTGATGTCCCTCAAGCACCTGCCCGACATCTACGCTGATGTGCTCAACCTGTTGTATTACACATGTGTCTGCAAACACATAGGTGAGTGCATGTTCCCTTCAATGTTACTGGGTTAATGCATGTGTCATACATTGAATGTTGATCCGGAAAAACAGTAAATGGGTATTGAAATACGGTACCTTTTTCTTGTAATGTCTGTTTTCTTTGTCTGTGGTATTTAGTCTTGCTATGTGCTAATGAAGTGTTGCATTAAGCAACAGTTGTCTTAATTATCACATGTGCAACAATGCTGAACACAACTTATGTGACCAATGAAGGAGACAAGAAATGAACAGGACCCATTTTTAAAACAAGGATAAGGTGTTTTTATTGTCATGCATGACTGATCACAAGACTCCCTGAAATAAAACCAAGACTTGGGAAGAAGTTATCGGGTAAAAGATTTAATCCTGATAGGATGATTGGTCATAAAATGACACGGCAGAGATGAACCTGACAGTCTGAAGTGAGGTGAGCAGTGTTTGCCGTAGGGCCCTGTCCATGATCTGGCAACTTGCCAGGTCTCAGTTGACAGGAGGAGGTGGAGGCAGCCTGACTCCACACCTAGACAGGTACCACCTGGTGGCGGCAGGGTGGAGGGAGGGTTGTCAAAGCAGCAATACAGACAGCAGAGGTGAGTGAGGGAAGACAGTTTAAAGACCGTGTCAACTTCCTATTGGTTATTGGTAATGTAGGATGAAGACTGAGTCTTCCCAGCAAAAGCTTTGCTCTGCTCTCATTGTTCAGTACCATCATGACGCCTCCTGGTAAATGGTCATTGGTAATGAATGAATGGAGGACATGGATTACACGTCTTTCTGGTAGAACCTTTTGCTTAAACTATCGTTTCCATTTACTGAAAGTGTTTTTGAAAGATCATTTGTCCATCTGTTCCGTGGAACCTGACTGCCAAAGGATCGTTATCCGTATCCCTCCCCATGAAGTGATTCTTCTGGATCTGTTCAAATGAATCCATTTGACTGTTGTGTATCATTTTCCCCCAAACAGTCTTTTAGTGATCACATTTTCTGCATTATTTGCCCCTTTTTTGTAAAGAATTAAACAATCCATATTCAATATAAAATCCATTTATTTTTTTACAGAATCAACCTCTCCTGATGTCCAAAAGAGAGTCCAGGTATATCTATTATTTCTTTTTTTATGTTTGTCCCTCAATCTCACCATCTTTGCTTTTTCTGATTCTAACAACAAAGCTATCGGCTCACTTTCAGTACCTCATCGCAAGAACTTGCATGATTATATAATACTTTTAAGCAGTGGGTGGAGGGGAAGGGCGCTGGGCTGTGCTATTAGTGGAAAACTGAACATGGGCTTCATGGTTTTTGATAGACTGAATTGCGACACGCTGTTGGATCACATTACACCAGGAAGGAAGTGAAAGCCGGCAGCTCATGGGGGGTGTCAACTGAAAATCGTCGAGCCCTTTGGATTGGAGAAAGTTAATATTTCCATAGATGATGATCATCTTTTAACTGACTAACTGCCTCACAGACCCACATCTGTGCTGCTTAGTCATTGAGGGAAGTGGGACACAACGATTTGGGATTCCCGCTCCAAAAACAAGTTACCAAAGTCCTTAACAGAGATAAAAACAGCATGAATACTAATTAAAAGTAGAATTGATGGAATAATAATGACAAGGTATGAGGCTGCAGAAACACATTAGAAAAACTAAACTGCAATTTAAAAATGCAATTTCCTTCAGGGCACAATAGTTCTTTCAAATTTTACTTTGAACTTATTTTTGATTGTCTATCTGCTCCAGCGATAATTTATAAGAGCAGCGTGTTCGGATTGATTCCAAATTAAATGAATGTTCATCATAATGAAGGAACTTGTAACCCAAATGTAGTGGTGACAACAGCAGAGTAAAATGTTGACACCAACCTTTTATTGTTTTCCACGGCTGTTTCATCATTTCCTCACTAGAATCCGCCTCTAGATTTTTCGCTTGCTATTCTATTTGAAACATTAATTTTCTAACTGAATTAGCTTTTATTAAATTTCCACTCGCTGCTGACACGTACAGTACACACCTTTTGGCACTTTGGTGTCTGAAGGTTTGTCTTGTCTCATTTTTTCCTCTATGTTGCTTCATCTGCTTGATATTTTCCAGCCTTTGAATTCACTCCCACAACTTTTCACTGTCTCGCTGCTGAAAGTGTGTTTTATGGTAAAGAGCTGTGCTTCCCCGTCATCATGTCAGCTGGTGTTCATTGGATGATTTAATGATCTTCTTGTGTGCTGAATCATGGAAGCATCATTTTAGCAACCTGTCTGGAAGTGTTGGGGAATTCATTTAATTATATTATTCTTTGCCCACAGAGATGCTTTCATCTAAATCCAATCTAATGTTGCCCTCATAACCAGATCCACTCTATGACCCCTATAACTTTCCACTTTGTCTGCAATCTATTTTTATACAGTATATCTGACATTTGTATACGTCTTTGACATCTTCTATTTGCTGTGTTTCAGGAATAGAAATGGGCATTTCTGTTAACAGAGATCAGGTTGAAGGTTGTGAGGAGTCTAACAGCTGCAGGACTTCTGTACCTTCAGACAGCATTGCTCCACCAGCCTCCCCCTCGGAGTTACAGAGACATCCAAAGGACAACAGAGCTAAACCCCATTTGAACAGCACCAGGACCAAAAGCAGGGTAAAGAGCAGTTCACGCCGTATGTTTCTGGACTTCAGTTGCTCAGATGTGGAAGAGGCTGATGACACAGAAAAGACTGAAAGCAGAACCCGACTGAAGGAGCTGAGCAACAGCAGTGGCCATCAGTCGAAAGAGGCTGAGAACAGAGACGATGATAATTTGCAGGAGCCTTCACTCGTACACCCACACACAACTCCTGAGAATTCATGGACATGTCCTTTAACCTTGGATGAGCTTTCTCTATCTCCCAGTGACATAGAGGAATCTGTCAGTCCACATCCTGTTCATCATACTGCAGGACCGGCCAACTTCCAGCTTGTACCCAAGAAATGTTCAGGTATGATCCTCAAATTGAGAAGGATGTTTAGTGATGGTCTGAACAGAAAAAAGGCCCTCTACCAAGCCGTCTCAGACTCAGGGACATTTACTGATCCTTCCCTCTCACAGACTAAGAAAGGGGAGAGAGTCGTGTGCAAAGAGAGGAAAAGCAAACAGGACCTGCACAGGAGGACGTCCAAAGTAACCCACAGGTGGCAGAGAACAGGAAGCTTCTCGCATGCCTTAAGGCCCCTCTGCAGTTCTTCTAAGAGAAAAAAAAAATCCCTGCTGAAGATCAAATACTGTCCTTACTTGTCTACCTGCCACAGTGCAGAGCACAAGAAGAGATGGGTCCTGCGTTCAGCTGTCCAGAGAGCTCGGAGGGCCATGAGGCTCAGCTACCCCGAACTGGTGGGAAAGAGGATTCGCCATCTGTATGAGGAGGATGACAAGTCCGAAGTGTGGTACAGCGGAGAGGTGGTGCGTGTTCACCAGGCCAACACTGATCCCCTCAAGACAATATTTGAAGTCAGGTATGACAGTGAGCCGGAGTGGAAATACTATCTGGAGCTGCTGATCGACTATAAAAACGGCTGGCTTAAAATTGAAGAATAGTTTCCCCGAGCAGATTATGCATTGCCAAAGTTGTTTAGGTTCACCTTATTGAGAGTGATTATGTCCCCTTCTGTTTTTAAGCTTCAACAGACTGATAAGAGCACAATCTGGACATCCATCACTGACTTTACCAACTAGATTGTGGTTATCTTGTGGTCATTCTCATGTGCTTTAACACATTAAGTACAACTACAAACCTGTGAGTCCTTATCCACTTTTCTGGTTTCAAATAAGTATGACATCTCAGGGAAGTTACTGAGTGACAGTAAGAAATAAGAAACCAGCAAATGAATTGGGGAGATTTTTTAAAGATTTACCGTACGACGGCATTGGTTATATATAGGTTTATAGTGCTGGTCTTGTATGTCACAGCAAAGAGTGATTTTATTTTTTTTCTACCTGATTGTTTTATTGTGTGTAATCAAAGCTGAACAGACGTCAATGTAGTTCTGCACCAAGCTGCTGAAGAAGCAATCCAATGACATGCAGGCTGAGAGGGGCCCATGCCATCATGTGTTTGACCACTGAGGAGCCTTAATGCATTGTTTTTGTTTTTTACTTTTTTATAATTGTCTTCAACTTCAGAGTGATTGTCAAACTGTCTAAAATAAATGACATTGTTTTCTTACATGTTGTTTTTCTTCTAAAAGCACATTGCATTACTTGGGGACAATTTGATGTACATTTTTTAAAAAGGAGTCTCTTGAATGCCAAAGCATAAATTCCTCAGTTTCTGAGAATAAACACATTTTGTAGAGCACCTTTCAAACATGTCATGTGATCTTGAAAAACTTGGTGATTGTATGATAGCATCCATTTCAAAATTAAAATTAGCATCACTCCAGTTAGTGAAACATGGACATGTGTGTGGACACCACTGATACACAATGTGGTCTCCTAAAACACAAGTCGCAGATAACCTGAAACTGCAGTTTATAATGCAGTGACCAGTTGTCCCCAACCTGTGGCTACTTTCTTTCCAAAGTACCTCCAAACTATTGACAGTGCTGTCCTGATGTAAAATAATGTAAGGACAGATTTAGCTTCCATAGTGGACTTGACACATCAGTGACCTTATTCAGGACAGTTTATAAAGAAAATCAGCTGCTGCAGTGAAATGAACATTGTGTCCATCATCAAACAACCACCCACACCAGAAGGATGTTTGCAACATTTTGCTCTTTAATATTTTCTCCAAAACAGACAACTATTTTCTTCACATTTTTACACTAATAGGAAATAAAACACCTTTTGATAGCATAAAGAAAAGATATGTAGAAAAGTATTAAAAGTTTTTGGATGTTTCAATTAAATGCAATAAGCGGTTTGTTAAAATATAAATGTTGAAATGTTCATGAAGTACTAGCTGAGGCCTGTGGTACACTACATTGCAAAATACATAGCGCAGGAATGAATCATGGATGTTTGGTTAAGTAATATGGTTGAGACCAAAACTACTCTAATGACTCACACAGAAACTGCCGAACATGAGATTTCTTATGATGACATTTATTCAAATAAACAATACAGTTTATAATTCTGCTAGGATAAAATAATAAGTTTGAACACATAAGAAGCATTTGGGTAAGAATTCCCCAAAGATATGAAACTGGGGCAAAGGATATGTTCGGATGATGGTTGACACTCTGATGTCATCTTCTGCATCACTGATGCATGTGTATTCATGTCCACTCTATTCAGTCTTGTGAAGACTGCCATATTGCACAGACATGAACGAGCATTTACAAGAAGAGAGCTTGACGACCAAATCAACCATCACCACAGAACAATGCAAAACCTGTAGGGGCATTGACATTTCAATGTCGAATCCTGGTGCGAAAAATACAGTTTTAAATGCAAAAGCATAATGGCCTTATAAAACGGTCCTGCAACCTTTAGAAGTTTGCCTTATATTCTTCATCTGTCAAAAGGTTCCTGCAAGTCCATCCGTGTAGCTTGGTTTAAAGCAATGTTCAGTCTCACTGCAAGGCAAGAGATCTCTTCAAAGAGGCATGACCACAATCCGCCCATTGCCATCCAAATATTCCCTGCAAGAATGATGCAAATGTCTGACCCTGTTTGACAGTGATCCAGCCCAATAAGAAGCACCACAAAGCTATGCTGTCAGTACATTCTATTACCCTCATTCAATCCCCAAGGTGCAAGTTGAGCTCTAAGAGGGCTACCTCAAGCCATGTCGGGAAAGAGAGGAAAAAAGAATAAGAGTGAATGTCACTCAGTTTGGCTCTTGCAAATAATTAGTAAAGTTATTAAACGTTTAACTCCTCTAAAAACAACTAAGAGGGTACGGCAATAGGTTAGAATAAAAAGGGACATCGAGCCGACACATTCTACCTTACCTTTGAACTCTAAAACTTCTTCTGCTGTTGGCTTTCTAACTCAGCTGTGCACTTTCACCAAGTTCTTTATCTGATAACTTGGTAACCACGAGAAGTTCTTTCTATCAGTCACCAGTTAGGGTTTCTGATAACGTGCAACATGTGCACTGCTCTGAACAGACTGCGGATGATAGGGTGACTGTCTTAATGCCAAAGACCTCCAAGCTCCCACTCACTATGGAGGGAGTAAACACTCAACTTAAATGGCAAAAGTACACCTTTTTGAACATTTGTAAAGAATAAATATTTCAAAATAATGCAAACACGTGCCACTCTTGCTCTTTAACTTCCATGCATATGGACTATTTACAAATTGAAAAATACAGACTTCCTATTTTGTTCTTTTGATGTTTTTTTTTCTCCTCTACCCCCTCGGAAATGTCTTTGCCCCTTTGCATCAGCCTATCAACGGTCAGCCACCCAGACAAGGATCTCACCACATATTGCAGACCTGGCCAGGACAATTAAAGCTGTGTTGAAAATATTTTCACACTAATGGGAAAACAAAAAACCAAAATCAAAACAGAGAAGATTCACAAGCAAAAAACAGGAAAAAAAACATAGCTCAAGGGAGGTGTTACAATACAAGCCAAAAGGATGTATTTGTTTAAGATGGATTTTCAGCTTTCTCAAGACTCCACTCTGTTGCTAACAATACTGTAGTACACTTTCTTTTTATTACTCTACCTTTTTATTTAAATATAATTTACTTAGATTTTGTTAAACAAATCCAGGAAAAATGATGCAAAAGTGGTTGGTTTGCCAAAAGAGAGGCGGCAGAAAGCCCGTGCTGCCCTGTTAAATTGCATCAGCGCTCTATTTTGTCAAGATACTCAAGAGTCCGTTGCATTGGGACGTGTCCTCAATCCTCAATGTATTCCCACAAGTCCTTCTCATAGCCTTCATGCACGTGCTGTAGCAGAACTCTTCGCCTGCTCTCACAGTATCTGTAGATAATAAGGATGAGAAAAAAGGTTGGAATTGGAAAGCAGTAAAATCCTAACTATGTGAAACAATGGTGACAATGTTTCTCTTTGCTGACCTGTACTTATCTTGCACTTTCTGCTTGATGTCCTGCAAAGAATCCTGGGAAATGTCCCGCTCTAGGTAGCCAGAGAGCACTTCAGTGGCATTTTCCAAGTCTGCCTGGTTGTTCTGATGAAACAAAGCATCATTAGATATCAGATTATAAGAGAGAGATATCAGTTCTGCATGATACATTCTCAATCAAATTTGGAACTTCCTGCCTGAAGCCCCGCTCAGCCTACAGGACGTTTAGGTTCATTTCTTCCCATTTGCCTCCCACAACAATCCAGATAACTAATTTGGTTTTGAGTCTTTGGCAGTTGACTAGCTCTACACCCAGAGTAAAACCAAAGGAAACCAAAATGAAAATGTAACCAGAACTGCATGGGATAAGCGGTCTTCTGAGAGAAGGAAGCAATGAAGTGTGAGAGAAGGGGGGAGAGAAAGTGGGAACAAAAGACACTATTAATTACAACAGAATAAGAAAGATGTTATGTAATTTATATCTACTACATCTAATTGCTTACAGACAGTATGTTTGTGCCAAAAAGGTCTTTTTATAGTGACTGTGGTTTCAAATTAATAAGAATTTCAAAAACTGAGGCCAACCCAAAGAAACAGGATTTAATTTGGACGGAACCAAAAGTTTATATTTCCAATTAGGATGAAAATATGGATTCTGCAAAATGTCAAAATTAATAATTAAATATCTACTTCAATAAATGTTACTGCTGAAAAAGAGTTGGATGTGAACCAAAGCCCAGAGAAAGAACAAGCTGTGTGCAGTAAGGTATTTATAAAAAAAAGAATGACTACTAAGATAGCACCAGTTGTTTCTGCCATGCTGTATCGGGTCCCATTCTTAACATTAGAAAATGTAACCCTTTTATCTTACCTCAAAAATAATTGACTGGTTGTTCTTCTTGAGGTAGAAGGCAAAGACGTAAGTGAACATGAGTGTGGAGCGGCACTGGCACAGCACATCCACAGCCTTCTTCAGAAACTGCACTTCAATCCAAGACATGTTGTGCTGTTGCATCTCCTCCATCTTCTGCTTGACCTGAGCATACAGCTTGTGCTCAAAGCGCAGGCTCTGCATGTGGTTCATGTAGCGGTTGCAGTAGAACAGGTACCTCTGCAAGGCTGCCCTGGAGCGCTGCACACAGCATGGAACTGTCTTTAACTGAAGCACAATTAACTCACCTTGTATTAGACTATACATTTCAAGGCCCTTGATATCGACTCAGCAGTTGTTTCAGACAAGATTTCATTTTTTGGAGCAACAATCAACTATGTTTGTTGGAGTTGTAATTGAAAATAATTATCAGTTTGAAGCAGCAACATCCCCGGTTTTATTTCCACCACACTATATCCAGGGTTACATTAAACACTACCACCTATTTGACTAGTTTCAGTGTCTAACATTTGCCATAGTATTTCCAGTAGATATTTTGTTTGCTGAGGTACTTTAATGAATTCTATTCATGTTCCTGGGTTTCCTAGCCTGGATGTGTCTGTGTCACCCAGTGCAGTAGGAAGGAAAAAGTACCAGAGATGCTGCTACCTCACTTTGATCATAAATGACACATGTGATTACTTTAAATATAGCAGTTTCACACAGTAAAGCATTGAGACATAACAGTGGACAAATATAGATTGTGTGCAGTTATGTACCTCTTGAGCATCTCTAGCTGCCTTGGCATCATCTTCATTGTAGCGATTGCAGTTGTACCTGAAATGTTACAGCCAGAGCAGAACAATCAACAATCTTTTCTAAGATACGTAATACACATCGGTCGCCTTTTCATCCATTGTGTTGTTAAGGAATTGTCACTGAAGATTTCAGATGTGAATTTAAACATGAAGTGGAATGACTAATACATTCCCCATCTAATGCCTAATGTAAGAGCAGGATATACACTGGCTTGCAAAATAATGTTTAGGCACATATAGATAGAACAAATGTAGTATAATGAAATAGCAGTCCGATACCACAAACTAAGGGTGCTCTGATTCAGTCAAGTCAAATAAGCACACACTGTATGTCACCTTGACATATTGGCCATGTGATAGAGAGAAACTCTCTTCGGAGGAATGCAACTAAAATGTCAAATTGGGTTATACTGAAGATCTTTGTACAATTTTGTCAACCCCAATTTATATAAATGTGATAGACAAACTGATAGAAACAGCTCTTGGTATAACCCAGTACAGTTCCCCAATATCCACAAAATTAAATAGTCCAAAGCAACAGTTGATGTTAACATCTCTCTTAAACAGATTCAATAAAAACTATGCCAATAATTATATTATCAACTTATTGATATGATATATCACATGACCTCTATCATTTTAGCTGGCCGTGATATTACCTATTATGTTATCATGTATGTTTGTTTACATAAGAATATCACCAGCATTTTTGGCAAAATAAATGTTTTCCCTTCCATCAAAAGACCTGGGACACAGAGGCTAAGCTGAATGAACAGAAAGAAATTCATGCTGGGAGCATATTCTGCTCACGCTTCTGCCCTGTCTTCTGATTCACCGAGGGTGGTGATCAGCTCCATACACACACGAGTATGGTTTAAAATTCACTTGGTTTCAAAGTTGAATCGTGCAGCTGTGGTAGAGGTAACATTTTGGCTTTTGAATGAGGCAGAGAAGCCCACTGACGTTAACAAGTTTGCATATCGTGTCTGTTTAAAAATAGTGGCAATCGAAAGCGTCAATACAGTCAACCCAAAAGCTCTGCTGAAATTTAACCATCCATAACCATTTCCCAACCTCCATCCAGTTTTCTCTACAGGGAACAAAAACTGCAGTTGGAAATGGAGGACGAGAGCAAAAGCGGTTGTTGTGAATGCCTAATAAAAACGTGGCATTATAAACCTCATGAAGGAAAGATTTAATGAGGGGCTGCTGTGCTCCATTGGTTTTATCTAGGTGTACCAAACAATCTTACGAGCGAGTACATATTAAAATGTCTTCGGAGTAAATTCCTAACATGACAGTACAAGAGACCCGATTGTCCTCAGCAAGACAAAGCCAATTATTCTTACCAAGCAGAACCATGTGGTTCCCATGG
Source organism: Macroramphosus scolopax (assembly GCA_901007825.1). Taxonomy (NCBI): domain Eukaryota; kingdom Metazoa; phylum Chordata; class Actinopteri; order Syngnathiformes; family Centriscidae; genus Macroramphosus; species Macroramphosus scolopax. The sequence continues at coordinate 2,330 of CAAKHC010019307.1, read as the reverse complement.
ACCCAGGCAGACCCAGCAGAACTCAGCTTTGCAGTTCTGGTTCCGACAAACCATGTGATTGCAGCCACCATCTTTCTCAATGGTCACGTGACATTTTGGACACTCCTGTTGGGGGAAGGAGTGTAATAATAACTGCTGAAGGCCATGTGCTTCAGAAAAATCAAGACAAAAAGCTAAGCAAAGTAAAAGCAAAGACGACCTCAAGCATATAAAAAAACAGAAACATTGCATGGAAATAAAAGTTCTATAGTTCTTTATCTAAATCTGGCCACGCAATTTTAGGTCTTTCATCACATCTAAAGCTGTGTCCAAAATTAAACAAATCCAATACAATCCAATAGCTCCTTATGCTAAGTAATTCACACTTCTTTTATTCGTTTGTGGCCACATCATTCATTCCTACCACAACGAACCAGGCAAGTGCCTAAAGCCAAAGCTAATGGACCACTTTAATTCCGTACCTTCGTATTTGCGGCAATCCAGTTTGAAGTTTCACTGTCATCATCGCATTTCTTAATCCATTTTCTCAGCCACTACAAAATGAAATGAGTATCGGAAATAATGATGTTCACAATTGCCAAAACAAAAACACAAGATCCTGGAGGGGGGTAATATTATCATCACCTAATAAAGGTAAATATTGCTGTAAATGAACAAAGTAACCCTCCCAACCCATTTCTTTACCTTACACTTGACAGGATCATGCCAGTTCTCTCCACAATTGAAGCTACAAGAGGAAACATGGCAAGTCAAACTTACATAATCTCTAAAAGTTACTACTAAATTTATTGAGCCTGTAACACAACATTGTTTAAATAATACTCTTACCAGAATTGACGGCCACACTTGCATCTCACTGGCTTCGCATCTGGGTACTGGACTTTGACAACATGATGGCAGTCCGGTGCAGGGCACCACTTTAACAGTCGATTGCACTTGAGGAGTGATGAAAGAGGAGATGGAAATGCAACTTATAGTTTCATGTATGCTGAGGTACAGAGAAGGCACCTGCTCTTAGAAGTAGCAAATATAGAATTACTTAAAAGCTAAACATCATAAATCAATGCATTATTTTTCATTTAAATAACATTAAGGAGAAAGATAATTGTCAAAGCTTACCTCTACAAAACTATTGGTAATTAAATGCTGGTACTTCAACTTCACTTTTGAATCTGTTATGAGTCGCCTATAAGAGAAGTTAAATCATTTATTAGCTTTCATTTCATAAAATGGGTGACTTTGGTGAAACCTTCCTTCCATATATTCAGTGTCACTTGCAAACAATAATGCGGGCAAATAAAAAATTCTTGTAAAACAGCATTTTCAGTCGTAGCTAAATGCATTTAAGTTTTAAGGGGACACTACTTGGTGAACATGGATTTGTCTACTGACAATAACATACTGATACAGCCATTTTCATGTTTACAAAACTGAGTTTAATACAGGGCAGTGCCACTGTCTTAAGAGGTTCTGAGTGCATTTCATGAAATACAAAACTGATTGCATGTTTGTGAGTGTGCTGCACCAGACCTGATCAATGAAAACACTATCAGGTGTCTTTGTAAGTTGGTGATATCACTATGTAGGTTAAGACAATTATTGTCAGCTTAAGAGCTGGAGTGAGGGATTTGAGTCCATGCATTCCAACATGGAGGCATATCGCTTTGTGCTACAGGCTATTTAGGCTAAGTTATTGTATTATAGCAAAAGTAACAACTTTCTTTATCCCAAGTCAATATATTTGACTTATAATAATTATCCATGGTAATGTATAAAATAATTTGGGTTCGTCTCTCTACATTGTTCATGTCAGGAAAAAAGGATTAGCCATTTGAGTCACTATCATTATTCAGTAACATTTACTAACACGGATTTCTGCTCATCAAAACACATCAACGAAATAAAAACACATAAGGACAAACATATACTCACATGACTGTGTTGTCATCAACCAAAATGTCACAACTATGAGCGGGACAAGAAATGGTCTGAGAAGACAACACAGAAGGCAAATCATTAGCCAGACAGCTATTGCCCGGATATTTTACAACCCTATGTCTCCATGTATGGTGGTGGAAATGACTCATATGAACCAAAATGATTATGATGGGTGCAGTATTAAGCGAGAACAATATAGCAATCAAGGGTAAAAGGGCTGCAATTTAACTGACGGGGCAACTGTCCGTTTGTTTTTGCCACTGACAGGTTCAGATTGTTATTATCAGTGTCCGACAGCATCATAGAATGGACAATACTGAGAACAACATGTCTGCAGGCTACCTCAGTTATTACTCTTGAGATGATGCAAAAAGTCAACATTGTGTTACAGT
>CAAKHC010019305.1:70048-80446 GCA_901007825.1 Macroramphosus scolopax | reverse complement strand
GCCAAGGGTGTGCAGATAAACATATCATTGTATGTGCGTGTGTGTGTGTGTGTGTGTGTGTGTGTGTGTTTGCTGTTTAAGAGGCACTAAGCTATGACTCACCAAACTGTTGAACATTGTGTCATCTTATTTGCCAAACTCTGTGAAACTAAAAACACAACACAGTGAATAAATACATTATTCTTACTTTTTGCCCTTTCAGGGATGTTTGTTCTCCCTCAGTTTCACACATTGATGTATCCTAAATCAATTTATTGGTTATCACAGAATTGCTGTATCATGAATCTATTGTTAGCATGGGACTGTGGTTGTATCATATCATGAGTTATTCTGAGTCATTTCCATCCTAATAAATATGTATCTCATGACTTCCTCCTCTGATTTGTTTTATAAAAATGTTTTATTTACTGTTACTTTTACTGAATTAATTTAATGGCGACATTTAGCTGAGCCTCAAAATGAGCCGTATGTGATGTCCAGTCAATTTTTTTTACAGAGCACATTTTTAAACATCCAATGTTGACTAAATGCACTAAAAGATGACATTATTAACATATTACATGATAATAAATAAACATTAAAAACTGAACAAAAGCACAGAGAATACAGGAATATATAGTGCCGACCCAAGAACTACAATAAACACATTGTCCTTTTGTGGCCATATAAAATAGTAGCATTTGGAAACGATCGTAAGAAATGTATATTCTTGGACTAACTTAGAAAAAGCCTGAGTTGTCGAGTGGATTTGAAATGGAGCTTGGCAATAGAGAGGTCACTGGAGGTCGAGTGAAGGTGGCCAGTGAAGAGAGACGGAGAGTAAAACATGGCTGACGAAGGAGATCCTGCAAAAGAAACAAATCAGTGTCACAGTCAAACATGTCCCCCAAGGTATTAATGCATATGTTTTTTCTTTTAATGACAGCAGTGTCGTCATTCAATGAGACTCATACAACAGTGAAGGTTTCAAGGTCTTTCTCTGATATACTTTAGCAGTAGCAGTCAGTTTAATACTCTTTGCTCTTATTGTCATATCTGACATAGAACTCTGTCGTGTAAACAATTTACACTGAAGCATTATTGATTGTTTCATTTAGTCTAATTGGAATTAATTCCAATTAAGCTAATTTAATTCCAGTGTCAGATCATCAGTGTCAGAAGAAGATTACTCGTTAAGACATTAGCTTGCTGCACATGTTTCGGATCATCTTAAAACAATAAAATAATTATGCAACTTGAGTCGGTGGAACACGACGCTGCCTCATTGTTACTCTTTGATCATCTCGCTCGCTGATTGAAGCATGTCGGAAACAGATGACAGCCGGTCCTTATCGGGCTCAGAGCCCCGGGATCCATTCGCTGTGCTGGCATCTCAAGCACCGCATGTTCATCCTCTGAAGAAGGTGAGACAATCCATTAAGTGAACAGCATAAACACTCAAATCTGGGCTCCTGATTGTTGGCGACGTCGCCCCTTCCAGGCCACCTGATTGCGACCAACTGTTGGTTTTATAAGACAATTCAAGCCTGAAGGAAGTAACATCGAGAAAGAGAAGACAAAGGGGAATAAAACCATGCGGCACTTTGCATATGTGCATATCTGTTAATGGAAAAACTTTTGGATTATCAACATGAATATTATGTGTTGGCACAACATGTTTATCATATGTACTGTATGTTGGTCATGTTCTTTGAACATCACCGACTTATTGACACTTCAAAAAGGTAGAACCAATTCGTCATCAATTATTAGAGTGTAGCATTAAAATCTCCGAACTTGTACCTAAATGTAGGTGAAAACACAGTTTCATGAAACAGTTAAAACAGTTTAGTTTAAATGAATAATTGACATTGAAAATGTAATAAATTTCAAATGTCATATTGAACAGAAGCAGCAGGTCATTCCAGAGTGGTCTGAACATCAGTGGATATTATGATTTTCAGTTTAATTAAACCATCAGTTTGTAAGAGAATCCAAGTGTAATCTTATATTGATCGCCGGCTTTCTATAAAACTAAAAGTGTCCTCTGAGAAAAGGTTAAAATATCTTTGTTTCATCTCCATTGAAACATGAGAATCAGTGAGTGCAGCTTGTGCCGAGACGGACTGTAAAGCAGCACCGTGTGATGGCGAAAAAGGACGAACTCTTCAGAATGAGAGAATCTCAGCTCAAGAAAACTGTTTATATTGTATTTTTTTTATTATTGTATACGACTGTATTATGTATCCAGCCGTTCCATTGTGTATTAAACCAGCTATAAATGTGTATAAATAGATACGTATTTTTTTTTATATGAGAGAGGATGAGGAATCTGAATGAAACGGTTCTGCTTCATGGATCTCACTAACCTTTTTTTTTTTTTACCTGGTAGTGACATTCCTTTTGTCACTGAGTCAGAGGAAAGGATGGCGCCTCGTCTGTCTGCTGTTACACTTTAAAAAAAGGTTTGCTTTGCTTAATCTTTTGTCCTGGTTTCTCAAGACTCTCGTGTTGAATGCCTCCCATTGACTAATGTAGTACAAACTGTTGGTGTGTATTTATTATGACCTTTCCACGCTTGAAACTGAATCTGCAGAAAAATACAAGCAACATGAAGCCAATGTTCTCATCTTTAGGGTCATATGTACAAATATAGATGCATAAAACACCTGCTATCCCAAAACATGCAATCACGCTCTAAGAAACTTCATATATTGCTTATCAATCAACCAACGTGTATGTTAGACACCCTCCTCCCCCTCACAAGCAGTGATGCATCCATCACACATATTACATGTTCACATATCTACATTCATGCAGAACAGTGGACGGAAGGAGTGAGTGAGGTACCTGGGAAGAGAATTAAAGTCTGTCTGAGCCCTCAGCCACATCGACCCGTCAGTCTCCGTGGATTCTGTCGACTCTGCGGTTTTCTCTAACCCCACATTTAGTAAAGTCAAGAACCTTGACAGTCGCTCCTTTTTTTCCCACAAAGGTGGGTCTTAGCTGGCTCTTGGTCATCTGCCGCACTTTCAACTCGACCCCACATAACACTGTGATTAAAGAAATGCACCATCAGCATTTCCAACAGTTTTGCCTTGTGCAAGGACGTGAGAGTGGAGGTTGCACACACGCTTTTAGTTGTGTGTGACAAACTCCGCGGAGCATTTACCGACTCTGCTCAGTATTAGAATTAGAATTTTCAGGGATGTGTTTATTACTCCCGAGCAGTTTGTACCTCGGAGATGGCGACTACTTCAGAACAAAAATAGGAGCTAAATGCCAAGGCCCAGGATGAATAACATTCGTGGAAGTCGTCCATTTGTCTCTGTGCAAGAACAATGTCGAGTACAGCTGAAGAAAAGTGTCCTCACAGCCCCATGAATAGCTGCAGATGAAATTATTAAACAAAATGTTTATTCACTGGAAACATACAAATTCTCTAAATGAGTTGTGCCACGACTGAGATGACTCATATTACAGGAAATATACAAATACAATTCTCATGCTTTGATTTTTAACACTGGGAAATGAAGTTCTTCTCATTTTGATATAACACAGTTAAGTTTGGTGGAGCTTGTTCTTATTTTAACAATGTGTTTACAACGTTTGAACGAACTGTGACCTCTGTATAGAATGATGAGCAGACAAGGAAGGAGACTTTATAACTGTGAGAGGCAGTGTGTTAATATCTCATTAATTACATATCTGAGTTGCGTCATACATGACGTGTTTAAAAAATACAGTTCAACACTAATAATGAATTTAACTCCTCATCTTCAGTGACACACGTAGATTTGTTGGTCGATGACGTAAACTATATGTTTTTCTTTAATGATACAATTTACTGAGCTTTTGATCTGATTCAATTCAAAGGAAATGTAACAAACAGAAACTCATCTGGGTCTTTTTTTATTTCTGTTACAGATGAAGACAACGTATCAAAGGCTGATGATGGTGGAGGAAGCTGCAGAGATTATTTCGTCTTCTTTACTTTCAGCTCCACAGACGACCGTCGTGAAGCCGCAGCTCTTCTGATTCTTCCTGGTTTGACCCACAGAAGTGAACGAAGGTCCGCTTGCATCTCACCGGCTTCTTCTCGTGCAGATGAGATGATGATCTGAAAAATACTCCATCGACGCTCTGGTCCACTGGGTAAACTTGCTGTGTGGAGGGCATCTTTGGTTCACACAGGACAACAACAATAACCCCCTTCCCTCCTCGTCACTGCCATAAATACACTCACACAGAGAGCTGATGTCACCAGGAGGAGAAAAGGCAAAAATCATTCAAGAGTTAACGTCTTCTCCATGCACATCTCTTTCTTCTCTCAGACAAGTCAGAGTGAATCCAGATTTTGAAATACCTGGATAGGATTTGTCTGCTCTCTCAGTGATGTGCAGATTTATTACAAGCTATTTGTTGTGTCTGTCTTTTTTCCACACTGGCCTCAGTAAATGGTTGGAACCCTCTCCGACTCTCTCCTCACCCCATTCCAATCATGTTCAGAGTCCCTCCACCCCCCTGCTGGCACAGTTTTCTAAGCCAATGAGGCCCCCTACAGGTACAAGCTCACTGATGCTGTATCAGGCAGGTGCATATAGATGATACAGTAGCCATTTATCTTGACGTCATTTGACCCATTTGTGCAGTTATTTGCATTATTCTTCTCTTCATTACGAAATGATGGCAATCTTCAGCTTGGAGAGTCTTAAAGATACAAGCCCGTAGATTTATGAAATAGTGGATTTTGGGAGATTACTCAGATATTATATTTGCTGCCATATTAAATTAGATATAATAAATGTTATAAAAGAGTCACAACGAAGAGAATGGGTGTTTTTAAACAGTTGCAGTGTAGAATTAAAGACTCCGTTTTCCCTGTTGCCGAGGACATTTGACACAGTCTTCTTTGTTGTGATGGACTCCGACTGAGTTAAGACTTTCCTTGGAAACCCTCACTTCAGCTCTTTTGTTCACTTTCACTGAAGTGGATTAATCTGCACCATATTTGTCCCCCTATCCTATTGCGCCACGCCGTGGAAATCCACATCTCTCTCTCTCTCTCTCTCTCTCTCTCTCTCTCTCTCTCTCTCTCTCTCTCTCTCTCTCTCTCTCTCTCTCTCTCTCTCTCTCTCTCTCTCTCTCTCTCTCTCACACACACACACACACACACACACACACACACACGCACACACGCGGCGGTTATGCTCTCAAGACATATAACAATAGAAGCCGCGAGTAAAGAGACAGTCAAGTCTGCGAGGAAGTTTGATCCTTGAACAGCAACTGTTGTTGACAGCAGTCGGATTACAGTTCAGTTGCAGTCACGTCCAGCGGAGGAATCAGCCGAAGTTGGATTGTTGGACATTTCCGAGGAAAGAAGCCGCATTACGCCAACTATAGAACTCTGCTGCCATCGTGTGGCGGCTCCGCGCAACGACTCCCCTCCAGTTCGGTGTCATTCCTCCTCTGCCTCTCCCTCCCTCCATCACTCCCTCTCTCTTTAATATCGGCACTGTGGCGAATCTAATCTGGATCTCCTTTAAGGCAATAAAACCCAGATAGCTTCCTTTAAATGAAAAGCACCGCTTATTATAGCTTTGAAATCCTCGTTTATTTGGCGATGTGCGCGATAGGAAAAAAAAATGATTCATGTCGAGGTTCAAATGGGCAGGATGACGAAGATTCATGGTGTCCCAAGTGCACATTTCCTCAAGTATTGTATTCCAAGGTATATAATAGTGTTATCCACACAGGTTGAACTATGCTGCACGCCAAGATGCTCGTTCTAATGTCTTTATCCCTTCAAGCAGCCAAAAGCAATTTCCAATAAATGGAAGCTGAGCTGGTGGAGGAGTGTTGTAATGTTCTGGTGCGTTAATGACAATAAACGGGTGCAAAGCGACTATTGTTCACCGTAAAATTTGATCATACCGACTCCTAGGAGGAGAGTTTATAGTGTGAGTCAGATTTCGGCAACACAGCAGAGCAAGGACACAAAGTAATTGTTTGGGCTGAGCTAAAAAATGACATTTGGAGAGAAATGTCTGGATATGGATTATATCTGGCACAACTTTCAAATGTTTAATACAATAGGAGAAACCACGTAAATATAAGTGCATAATAAAACGTGTAAATCAGATGTAAGCACCTTGTTTACGGTCATTTTTTGCAAATTATTCCCATCAATATTTTCCTTGTATTTTGACAGGATTACTCTTCAGAATTCAATAACATTAGACTGCAATGGGAACTTGTAAATGCTCCTCTCGGATTAATAATGGTAGTATTTGCATATTTCTGTAATAGGTCTACTCCCGGCGTGAACTCATTTAGACGTCAGATCCATCTTTTATTTTTAGAACTGGTCCTTTAACAGGTGCACGCAGGGAGACGTGTCGTTGCACCTTATACTGAAGTGCTTTAAACGTGCTATGATCGTGCTCAATCTTTGTCCATGTGTCTGTTTTAGAAATAGCCCACGCAGGCAGTGGGAGTCAAAGCAAACAAGGAGGAACAGTGTCTGGTATTAAAAATAGTTTTTCGCGCTGGGATGAGCCACTTTTTTAGGACAGACAATAATCAGCCTTTCACTTTGGCGAATGAATGAATGACGGAAAAGAGAAATGAGAAGGCTGTTGTTGGCATAGCTCTATCAAGGAAGAAGGACTCCCTGTTATCTGTGAATAGAGCTTCTTTTTTTTGGACCAGAATAGATATAGGGCGAATTTTTAATTCGTTTTTCTTTGAGAGACAACAATGCTTTATTTGAATGCCTGATACAATTTGGGTTTTGTCGGGGATCTTTTCTCCTTGTCCGAGCACAGCTGCCCATATGGGGATACAACGTGTGCAGCAAAGATCACAATGACAACGAGTGACAGGCAGGACAAAAAGCCAAAGGATACATCTCCCTGACTCTGAACAGCACCGTGAAACTCTGTCAGTCTCTCTATTTACACTGTCTGCATCTCCACTCTTGATGCTTGTTAACATGCACGCCTCTAACATCCAGCAGAACCAGGCCTGCGCTTTTGTCTCTGTGCTGCGTCTTGTACTGTATTATGCAATGATAGAGTCACAAAACTGCCTCATCAGAGAGGCAGAATCTCGCGGCATCGAGACGCTCGTGAAAGGCAACACGTTACTTTTACGCGCGATTTTTTTTTTACATCCTATTATTCCATATTCTTAAATTTGAGAGGGTAAAGCAGCATTTCAATCCCAGAGAGTCGATCTTTTATCAGGAGAGTTTGTAATGCCAGAACACGCGGAGCATCGCGTGTCATTACTCCTCCTCACATCGCTTTTCCTCCGGAACAACGGTGGCACAAACAGACACAAGAAGCAACAAGATGCAACCTCTTGGCTGTCATCTCACACAAACGAAATACTACAACAAATCGGAAATGTTTGACCTTACAAGCTCAACCAGTGGTGGAAACACAAAACCTTTTCTGTCAGGCACAAATTGAGTCCCTGTCGCCAACAAAAGCAGGAGCCCCCTTGAGACTCGGTTCTGTAAATAATTAGCAAATCTGTCCAATTTAGCTGTTTGTTTAGTGATGATAGGGGCGAGGCTAACATCTGTTGTGCCATTCTGTCCCGGGACAAATAAAATGCATAGATTTTTTTTCCTCCTGGGTTATCATATTTACCCAAGATATTGACTGGAGTCAGATAATCCGCAGTGCGCTCCGCGGATCACTGGGGAGCAATTTGTGCTTGTTTTGGTTCCACATTAAGGAATAATGGGGGCAAATTGTATTTGATGCGGAATATCACCGCTAACACGGTAGAAATTTATAAATAAAATAACTTTATTAGGAGGTGAGCCCCCCCTTTAAGCTGCACCCGTTTCTGTAGCCGTGTTTAAACAAAGAAAGCTGGTGTGTCATCGATTATTCCGACTCTGTTTGCAGTTTAGCGCGTAACAAGATAACAAAACATTTATTGCATTATAGTATTTCTCCACAGTCTCACCACTTTACACCCAAGGCCGGGAGTGGTTGTGGATGCTGACAAAAAGGAGAGCTTTCGACACAAAAGCTTCTTGTGTCGAGAAGCCCTCTTGTATTAAGTGAGTGGATTTTAGTCCCATTTCACAAGTGACTTTAGGCTCTTTATCAGTGAGGTGTTCGGACTCAGAAAAAATATTCCCCGGATTAAATCGGCCTAAATGGAAAAAGGCTTGAAGGGCTCTGAAGATATATTCCCATAGTCTGTCCATGTTGTGCCACAATAGTGTTTGGCTCCTTGCCTTTCATTGTGGTGTTAGGACATTTTCAAAGATGGTCAAATCGATTAGGGCTCTTTATTTTAGAAAGCATTTTATTAGAAAAAAAAAAAAGTACTGAAAATTGGGATGTTGCCGCGCGGGTATTTACATGAGATGTGACGCGGCAGCTGGAATCTTTTTCAGAAAAAAAAAATCCCACCTTCATTTTTTTTTTTTTTTTTTAATAAATTTTGAAATCGGACGATTTTCAACTTGGCGCACGTGCCAGCTTCTCCAGGCTGCCACCAAATATTTACAGGAAATAAAAACAAAAGGGAAAAAGGGTTGAAAAGTTGCCAGTGTTTATTCATGGCCATAAATATTTTTTCGGTCCATAAAAGAAGCAAGAAATTAAAATTTCTATAATTATAAAGTGGTTCGTACGTGCTGATAATAACACGAGGGGACAAAAGAAAAAAAAAGAAGAAGAGGAAAACATCTCTACAACCAACACACAACATACTTTACAAAAAAAAAAATTCACAAGAAGAGCATTGACATTCTCAATAAAATCTATATGGGAGAGGTATGGACCCAGTTCTCTTAACGAAAACATGTAAACACGGCGCACACATGAGCCCCGAATAAAAATTGTAGTATGTATATGAGTCAAGCTGCAAAAGCCAAAGTCTTTTATGTGTTTTTTTTTCTCTCTTTGCTTTGTGGTGAAACTCCCTACCGTGCCTCCAAGACAAGTCTCTAACTTCTCTCACCAAGTCCACTGTTGCGTCTGCACCAAGTGATGTGCTGTGGGGAACTGTGGCGTGGCCGCGGCGCCGTACTGCGCGTTATACTGCATGTGTTGGAGTGACTGGGCACTATAAGCCGAGAAGGGGATCCCGGCCTGAAAAGTGGCCGCCAAGTCCTGAGCTTTAAGAGTGTGACAAGGCTTTCCATCCCTGACTAAGACGGGCACGGCCACCCGCCTGGGAGAAGGGAGGTGGGTCACTTCCATACCTTTCTCGGCCCGGGCTCTCTTCATCTTATACCGGTGGTTCTGGAACCAGATCTTCACTTGGGTCGGGGTGAGGCGGATCAGGCTCGCCAGGTGCTCCCTCTCCGGGGCGGACAGGTACCTCTGCTGCCTGAAGCGGCGCTCCAGCTCGTAGGTCTGCGCCTTGGAAAACAACACCCTCCTTTTCCGCTTCTTTCCGGAGTCGCTGCCGCCGCTGCTGGAAGTTTCCTTGTCGTTGTCCGGCGACTCGTCGTCCGCGGACGGCTCCGGGGACTTTGCCGATTCCTGAGTGCTCGCGGAGAGACCGTGCACTGCGGCAAGAAACGGGAGAAACACTGTCAAAATGTTATGTAAAGTTCATAAAGACACGTAACACAATCACAGTCCACATAAGCAGCCATGAAAAGTTTGGGGCGCATTAATGTGAAAACGATAACGAGCAGGATCTCCTTAAAACGGGGATACACATAGAAAACCAGCATTTTTATTATCAACACGTCTGAATAACAGAATAAACCTGTTGGCTATTTCCAACTCTTTGTTGTAATTTGGATGTGGAAGCACCCAAGAATAATTCCTCAGCCCAAATGTCGACAGTCAGTGAAGCATTAAACGTGCATTGTTTGTAAATCTGCACCAAATATCTCACATTGCGCTTATTCTCTGATTAAAGTGGTTTTCCTCTCAGTGGCTTATCGATCAGATTGTTACAAAGCAAAGTGAGGTTGGGTCGAACCGCCGCGTGTCGAGCTGCAACGCCTCAACACGAGCGCAGCTTTGCAACGGTGCATAAAGATGAACGCTGCACGCCACCCAAGGGCATCATCGGGCTGGAATCGGAGGCTGCATGCCATCAATTACGGCTTAATGTAACCGCATAGCTTGCAAATATCACACAAGTCATTAGCAACACGGCAGTAAAGGATTCTTAGACTCTACTTACATGAATATTGAATACTGTCCGTCGTAGCGAGCCATCGCGTGTAAGGATTGTCACTACTGTCATAAAATGGGTTCTTTAAAGGCAGATTTTGAACGTTTTCTAAGGGACTTTTCACCAAAACTCCAGTGTTTTTCGTCGTGGACGTGGTCTCCGATCCCTCCGTGTCTTCCTCCGCTCCGGTGATAGATCCTTCTTCATCATTCGTGTCAGGGAGGTCCAAAATGTCCTTTACAGAGAAGC
>CAAKHC010019305.1:55048-65048 GCA_901007825.1 Macroramphosus scolopax | reverse complement strand
CAAAAACAGCAGCAAAAGAAAATATGCAGCGTCTATTAAGCTATTAAAACAGAAAATAGTGTATGCAAACTGAGTCGAGTGGAGCTTACCTAGACCGGAGGGGGCTGAATGTGTTGCCAGCGTCAAGGCAGCGCAGAGTTAATGAAATATCTCCAAATGGGAGTCAGGAGTGCGTGCAAAGATAAGCCTGATGTGGTTTATATACCCAGAAAGCAAGTGCCCCTCTTCTCATATTGTCCAAGAGCGTTTGCATAGCTGGCCAAGTGGCTCTGCGCTCGCTGACTCGCTCACATTGCGCGGTGTTTGTTTTCCCCCTGCCATGACGTGAGACAAAATATTGGCCATATGTTCATCGGCAATAAATTGGTGTTGAGCGCAAACACAGCGCCCTGCGGACCGAGCTGGAGCTCCGAGCTCCGAGCCCGGGCAGTGAGTGTCTCTGTCTGGGATGTTTTTTTGGCACACGAACATATCTGGTGCACCATGTCAGTGAATGATAACATAGAAAAATCTGTGTATGAGGTAATTGTGCTCCTGTGGAAGGACTGGTTGATCTTTACACTGCGTTCTATTATCCCTCACACACACACACACGCACACACACACACACAGCTCTCTAATAAATCGCTTGGTAACCAAGAAGCAGCTCTGTCCAAAGAGCAGATGTGGCATGTTATCCGCGCCGCCGTCGCGTTTACATTAGATACCCTGATACAATGATTGATAACCAAGGTCGCGGTAATTCACGGTGACTCGCGGCCCAGTCGCGAGGCGGGCGCGCTACTAACACATCGTGTTTACTACATCGGATCCACGTGTGTCGACACTGGAACCAGCGCGGGAGCTGAGGCCACAGACACGAGAGGTGACATTATTAACGCGTTACGCACAGAGGATATTTCCAAATCTCTGCCCAGTTCATGCTCAGAGTATTAGTGCCACAATATTTTAAATAACAATAATGACAATAGTATTAATAATAATAATGATGACGACAGTAAAACCAATATTAATTATATTATTATATATAAATGTTAATATTAGTATTATTAATATTGGTGTTTTCTTTAAAACTATTATTATTAGCAGTATTATTAGTACTATTAGTATTAATGTACAAAATATTTAAATGTAAATGCCAGTGAAAACAGTCATACACCTGTTTAAATTATAAAGTAATAATAATTATTGACTTAAAACATCATTATATTTGACCAATTTAGTTGTTGCTGGTTTACAAGGTGAACATCTTTATTCCATGTTGTATGGCTTGAAATATAAATACCACAGGTTAGTGATGATACGGTGCAGTAAGTCTATTTTTTATTACATTAGCATGTAAATCAGCAGGAAGGGAAACAAACAGCTACTTTATTTTTTTACAAGATTTTTCATAAAAGTGTCTTGAATCTTTATTTTACACCTGTTGCATGTGTACAACTCTGTTCTGTTAAGGAAGCATCCTTATCCTCTGTCAACTGCCCAAAGAGTGGCTGAAGACGATGGCAGAGAACGTCCGTAATTGTTGAGGAAGAAAGCAATATGAGGCAAACACCAGTCGTGCTATTATGACACCTCGGGGGTGTATAACTTAAATCAAGACAATGATTTTATTGTGGGCAGCCTGGAATCTATGCATGATGATAGTGGTGTTGCCTAGTAGTGCAGGAGCGACCATCAATCAATAGAGAATACATTACTGATGGGTTTTTGTGCAGGGCCACTTTGCTGATGAAAGAAAGAGATTATCCTCCCTGCCATCACTGTGTTCAAGGGTATCACCGAGAAGCCGAGAATACAAATAAATAAATTGGCCTCATACCTCGTTCTGAAATTCCACATTAAGGCAAAGTAGTTAGTTAAAGTTGGAATGTATTCATGGGGTTCACACGAATGAGAGAAAAGCTCAAAGCACTCAGGCGCTCTGCGAACACACTTGTGCTGTTTGAGATTTGCCACAAGTGCTCCGGGTGCTAAATACAAGACCTCCTGAAAAAGGATGGGTAAGATAGGCCCTGCCGGTCAAGCTATTATCAATCCCTGGCCTAAAGCTTGATGACTACGATACTTCAAAATGTAGTTAATGGCTGCGTGAGGACACTGATGGCACGGCATTCTGAAATCAATCAGTTCAAGTTTTAATGTATCAACCACTCGAGGGGAGCGAAAAGAGGGAGAGCTTCTCGACACACAAATGCCAAGGAGACTCGGTTGATTTTCATGGAAGATAACACTTTTAAAAAAAAGTTTAATTAAACCTGAGGGCTCACTTGTACGGTTCAGACTCATACATGATGATAGCCGGTCCTATCAATTTGAAAGGCTTAGCATTTTTTTTTTTCTTCACAAATACACGCACTCAGAGAGGTTTAGCATCAGATCACCGAGCCCTCGGTGTTAAGGCGAGTGAATGGGTGTTTTTAGCCCTTCAAGAGATGTGAAGCGAAGTAGAGGAGATGAGTTGTTTTTCCGACAAAAGTGTCCAAACGCTCCAGACCGGTGAATATTACCATGTCTTAAATGACAACGGTGCATTGTGGGTTGGAGGAGCTCTGGAGTGTAGGTTGATCGGTCTTAACATTTTTGCCCTGCCGTGTTACCTCCTGGAGGAGAGGAGGCGAGAGGGGACAAACAGTGTGAGAGTGATGGGCTGCGTCACGGCGTTAGCAGAGGGAGGAAAAGTTCCTTCGACACTCGGGAAATGTCTGGTATTTCCATGCGTTGTTGTCCTCAACGTAAATAACTTTACCCTCACAATGCAATGATCACAGTAATTGCACAGACATTGAACCGATAATTGCAAAGTTAATCATTTGGTGTTTGGCTGTACTTTACGTTGTGTTCTGCATTATAGCCTCTGTGGCATGCGGGAGGAAAACAAATTCCTCAGATCAGATGTTTTAAAAGCTACAAGCTTTGGAAATAATGAAGACGTGATGCAGTCAAAACAAATTCCAAATCAGTGGCCATTAGGAAGAGGAATCGAATGAGGACAATACAGTCTGCAGGGACGTAAGTAACTGGGCGCCTGCTGCACACATGAAAGCCGTGCATGACTGCAAACAGTTTTCTAAAGCAGGAATCAGATATGTGGCTGCACGGCACCTTTTCTGCTCAATAGCCGGATACGTGGAGGGAGCGTTTATATAGTTCTCTGTGATAATCAAGAAGGTCGCCTCGCAGGGTCACTTCCAACATTACGGACAATAGTCATCTTCCAGGGTGAAAGCGGAGGAGCCGTATCAAATCACAGCCATGACCAACTCAACAATCTGTATTGGAGAGGTCTTTGAAACAGGTGAAGAACCAAACCATGTGGTAAATAAAACCAAGAGACTGAAGAGAGGCGCTCCTAAAATGGAAGGGCTGCGACAGTCTCTCAAGGTAACCAGGCGGTGTCAAGCCGCCCAACTCAATTGATGTCACAGCCAACGTATGAAAAGACAACTTAAGAAATGTAGAGAGCAATAGTTAGGTTGCTTTAGTCTCCCGGTGCGCCCTCCGTTTTTTAAAAAACATAAAACGTAGCACGAGTCAAGGACAGGTCGCCGCAAGACGGTCAAGCTCGTCCTTGTCTTCGCTCCCGCTGCAAGGAACAGCAATGGAGCGAAGATTCAAAAGCTATACAAGGATATCGGCTGTAACCTTCACCAGTGGGTCCGCGGCAAAGGAGGTAAGGAAGAATATAACTGTCGTATTAGCGCGGCACGGGACAAACATGTTGAATTAAAACAGAGTTGTCGCAAGGCCATTTAATTTCTTCTAAATGTATCTTACTGAAAAACACGCACTGTGTGAAGCTCTCATACAGAACCTTTACATTTTTACTAAGAGAAGGAAGTCACACAAATGAAACCTCTCTGAATACCCTCTACATGTATTCACTTCAAAGAAACACACACAAATAAGGAACAAAAGCTGTACTGGGAGAGTCTGCTCATGTTTAGTGAAGTTTCAGCCTCTAAGCTGTATATCATGTGGGCACACTGAGGTCCTTTAACTCGTCCATCTCTGAAGCACTGACGTCGTCCTTGTTGCGAGACAAGACGAACCCAGGAACTCTGAGACGCCTTTTGTTGAAGAACTTTCTTAGATGTTGGAGACATACATCATGTCTTGTTGAACATGTATTGATACTCTCACTACAGTCAGATCCTTTAGTGCACAAGCAGACATTAATTACAATAAAGGTGATACAATCATATTTCTGAGACAATTAAAGAAACAAGATGTTAATTAAATATTGAAATAAGGGATTCTAGGGCGGACGTCCCTCCGTATTCCCTCAACCTCGTAAGCTTCCGTTGAAAAGTCTCTTGAAAACTGCATCCAACTTACTTTGAAGATAGGAAAATACTTATTAATGCTTACTCATTTATGTAATTGGGTGCCCTACAAAATCCTCAATGCAAAGTAGAAGCTTAGAATCCTTTCTGAGGGCGTTTGGGACCGAGCCTATTACGATGATGAATACGTTCTATAAGACATCAATATTAGCGCTGCTGTCGTACAAAGCCGACCACTTCTGGACGATGTTCTCCAGGTTATTTGTGGTACTTTAAAACCCACTGTGTTTTTATTTTCAACCACAAGGAAGTGATTAACAACTGTTTTGCATCAACAATCTTAAGACGTAAAGGCTCTGCTCTTGTAGCATAGATAACATGTCATTAAAGTTAGAAGTTAAAATGCAAACATGACTTGTTAGCAGGGAAACGTTTTTTTTTTGGCTTCGTATCTGCATAATATTAGTAGTTGGACAAATAAGGACCATAAATAAGGACCAAGCCTTTGCAAAGCTTTGCTGTGAGCATGTGCACGCATGTTTCTGGCTGCATGAGTTTCTGTGTGTGTGCACGTGTGGGAGGAAAAAGTCCCTATTTGGGTACGGTGAGCATCCCATCAGGATATGTAACCTAAACGACACAATGGAGAGAAACAGAAGGGCTTAGGGGGCATGAAACATTCACCTTGAACCAGGCTGCTCCTTGCAGACACAAGGATTACCCATCTGCACATTTCTGAAGCCTTTTGATTAACAATGTGTCCAAAATGAAAGACGAAAAGGAGAAAACACAATTTAGTAATTTCAATGGCTTTCTGCAGATGGGTTGCCGACATATTTAGATAATCAACGTTCACATATTTTCTTTATACTAGGCCAACGATGGCAATTAACATGTTTTGTGGCGAGGTGAAAACTTTTTTCGAGACAGCGAAGATGGATGAAAATGCATTAGAGGAGGTCACGAAAATGGGCTTCTATTATTTGTGCTAAAAGGAGGCTTTTATAAGGTGATAGCAATTGAGGAATAAAACCCCCAAGGGCAAATACATGATAAAGAACTCATCTTTAATTGGCAATTTTTGTGGTTCTTATAAATACCACTCCAAATTTCCTACCCACAATTGCCATTGACTGCATGGCAAGTCTCTCTTGAACCAGAATCATGAAAGGCAAAAGGAGCCACAATGCAGACATAAAAGGGCAACTCTATCTCTTAGTAAGCCAGAGGTTTACAAATTGCCCGCTCTCTGTTCATCATGATACTAAGCAACCCAGACGTGATCGGTAGTAATCGGAAAACAGTTTAAAATATGTATTCTGCTGTTTTTACACACATTCCTGTCGACCACAACATTTGAATCAAATCTTGAATGAGTGCATCCTTGCAGGAGAAGGACGAGGTGTGACGGTGTCTGAACTCAACACCCAAGTTAGAAATACACGACACACAATGCCTTAAAAATATACCAGCATGTCAGAGCTTCAAGGGAATTGCCAAGGGTGTCTTTTCAGAGGCTGTCGTCCCGATTCAATCCGTCTGAGCACTAATAGTTTGTTTTTGCAGCAGTTCTCCTGAGGTTTGTGTGCAAACCATGGCCAGGGCCGTCACACCCTTAACCTCTCTCTGTCGCCACCTAATGGTAAGAGTGTGTGCTAATTTTCTGAGCTCTGGAGCCCAGCTGAGGAAAAGTGTGCACCGACACATCCTCCCTCTTTTACGTAATTATGTCTTTTATCTGGGAGACACATACAGCTACTTTAACATTGGATATCCAGCCGTCCTAATGGCCCATTATTCAAATAAATGGGGGAAACACTGTGGGGTTGGTGACCTCCTCCGTGCGGCAGGGCCCTCCATCCAGGCACACCTGCTGAGACAAGGTAACGTTTATCACTGACACCTTCACAGGACAGAAACAAAATGGCAGGCGGGGTCAGCAGTAAGGAGCACCGCGGGCCCGTCATATTGCAAACATATCCATTTGGTACGGCTCTACTCTTGTGGTTGCCAGGCTACTGCCTAATATATGGCGACTGAGTGTGCGTCAGGAAAACAGAAGTAAGATGTTGACTTTGAGATAAGTACCTCTTCAAATTAAACAGCGCCATCACATTGCATTCAAAATAACATTTCCAAAGGTCAACTTTAAATGGTCCCCATTTGGCAAAAAAATGCCTGTGTTCTTCAACTCACTAAATCATCGAATTTGCATACCAGTTACGTTAGTTAGTGGCATTTAATTATTTATGTTTTAATTACACGGAATGAAGGGGATAATATCACTGCATGGTAGTTTCGGAGTCGGTGTGCCCCTGTCATCTGAACACTCGGATGTCTCCTTATTAAAGTACACAAAAAGATAATTATGTCCTGCTCTGTCTAAACATTGCCATGGTGCCGCACTAGAGAATCATCGCTGAATTGGGCACAGGAGAGGCACCTCTTATGATTAATGTGCTTGGTCACACACACTCGGGAGTGGTAAAGGCATGTCAACTCCCTCTTTCTCCTGCTCTCCTCCGGGGGTCAGGGGCCAGCAAAATTGTTTTGATGGCACTGATTGTCACATCGAGCAGACTTATCAGGCTGCCGGGCTCACCTATGGACGCCAGAGTGCCGAGCCGGACAGCTGACGAGCGGCTGAGGAAGACTCACCCTCTCACCGAAGGCCACTAAACTGCAGGAGAGCGTCACTTTTTAAAGAACAAAGACATGTAGGATGGATGGATGGATGGATGGATGGATGGATGGATGGATGGATGGATGGATGGATGGATGGATGGATGGATGGATGGATGGATAGATAGATAGATAGATAGATAGATAGATAGATAGATAGATAGATAGATAGATAGATAGATAGATAGATAGATAGATAGATAGATAGATAGATAGATAGATAGATAGATACCCTGACTGGGTTACGCAGGTATGGTTATGTGTCTCACCTCTCCCTCTTTATCTCCTCAGCTTCCTCTGTCCACCTCATCTTCGGTCTTTTTACCGCCGCCGTGACGTCCACGTGGAGAATGTCGAGCTTTCTTCTGCCGCCATAAAGCATCACTCAGGTTTACTGCCCGGTAACCCTATGTTACATAGTGCAAGAGCAGGTGTTCAGGGCGCGGAGTGGGAATGAAAGACCTGCCGTCCTGCCTATTACACGACAGTGTATCATCAAAAGGATTGTGCAGCTGTTATCTTAAGGTTGCATTATGTTGCTTTAATGGATGTGGCATGCTGACGGATGTACATTGATGGGGTCAGCGGTGGAGGTACACGATGCATCGGGTCTACGTTTTCCAAGGCTCTCTCCCCCGAAACACCCATCACCTGGAAAGGCCTCGCTGAATAGAGTCGCTGATGTCATTTGAGAGATGGTATTGATTGACCAAGGGGCACCAAAGGCCAATGCAATTAAGAGAAAGAAAACACACGGCGTTAAAGAGTGCGTAAATAAAGGGACTCTGCAGTAGGGCCAGACAAAAGCAAGTCGGGGCCCCATTCAGGAGCTTCTTGCTCACCATTGGCCCTGGGGGTCTTCTCCAAGGCTCCTGAGTGTGAGGCAGGAGATCCGGAGGATTCAAACCGCCTAAAGAAACAACAGATCAGACAATTAAATAACATGTTATTGGTGCGTTTTATGTAACTCTGCCATAAATAAAGACCGATACGAAGTGTGAACATGATTGTTGGGGTGTCAACCCCTATTGTAGGAAACATCCTTAGCATGAGCCACAGGGGGAAACTCTCAATCCTCCAGACGATTAACGTTCCAAAACTCACATAGTGACTGGAAGAACGAGGAATGTATCACAGGGCTTGTACTCAAATTGCAATGCAGTATTTGTACTTGTATCTGTGCTTTATTGAATTGGTCAAATCATATCACAATGAAAAGCAATGCATGTAGTCACTAAAGACATTCAACACATGTATGTATGATGCAGTAAATTGCCTGACTTGGTGTTTCCAGGCCTTTTGAGCCGGCCATATTGGGGGAGGTGGCAGAGAGTAGAGAGCCAGTGTGTGTTTATGTGTGTGTGTGTGTGTGGAGGGATGAGGACAGCCGGTGTTGCTAGGCTCTCTCTGAAAGGTCGAAGAGAGCGCAGCCCTCCCCGTGTCTGCAACCGCTATCAGGTGATCACGGATGATCTGCATCTCAAGGAGCTATTGAGAGGAAGAAGCTGTATTTTTTATAGGCCTCTGCCTGATTTGCTTCACCGTCGTTATTACTCATCTCGCTCCTCTTCCTCCAGCACTTGAGCTGCAACCTGTTTAGAAGGTACTTAAACGTTACACAAACATTTTGTTAAAAAGTTAAACCTGTTACGACCAAGAACCGTCATTGCCTCTATAGATCCTTAGCATCCATGGCAATGAAAATACTCCTATTGTATTCTTTGTTTGGCTTCATCCAACTTGTCGCCGGATGTTATTTTATGAAATGATTCAAGGAACTTTATATTTCCAGCGTCTCATCTCACAGTGTCGTATAACATGAGAAATTAATTAATAACTGGAAAATAGGCAGCCCACTGCTTCCTGCCAGTCCAGGAGTGAACCTTGTATGAATGACCGAAACCATTAGTATTGTACTAAATGGTGCTTTAAGCGATATTCATCGGTGAGTGTGGGGTCCGTGTCAATCTGTGTCAGTGTCAAAGGAAGTGCTCATATAGAGACAACAGGCTGCTGAACCACTTGGATCGCCTCTTTGATCCAGCTCTTCTTCTGGTAACAAACAGAGACATGGGGGTGGTTGGGGTTGGGGGGGTCACCTATTCTGATGTGCTTCCTCTCCCCATCATCAGGCCCCCTCGGTTTGTACGTCCATGGAAAAAAAAAAACAATGGACTCTGCTTCATCCGTCTCCCAGGTGTCAGCGTGAACATGGTCCTGCGGTAATTTCCCCCTCGCTCCTCGGTTCCCCGTTCATCAAATGAAGGCCAGGGTCTGTCTATCCTCGCTCTCATTTACATATTCTCATTAGGTCCACACTTTTATTATTCAAATTTGTATGTTGTCGGACGGACGGGCGACGCTGTCACCCTTTGCTCTAAGTGCATCACCCTGAGCGACAAAAAGCAGGCGTGAAGTGTTCAAGTGTTCTGTATATGTCTCATAAGAGGACCGCGGCGGCCATTGTCCCCCCTCTGGATGCACACACAAAAATAACAGATGGATTCTTGCACGAACCGAGAGGTAGACATTGAATTTAGATAGTTACACAACAAACAAACAGCAGGACTGTGACCTTCCTGTCAATGGCAGAAATTCAAAACAGTAGTTAAGCCTTGTCTGGAGACACACTGGTGACATCAGAGCTGTGAATAGAGTCTCGTCTTTGACCATGATTTTAAAGGGTTCACCACTTGACCATGATTTCTCTCCACATCCGGCAACAATGATCGCCTTCTCCTTTTGTACGATACTTACATAGCATGTTTTTATTGCCGCAATGCAAGGATGTTGTGATACTGAAGAATGCTCACGAAACTGCAACAGCGTTAATTTGCAGAAGTATTTTTGCTTCATTGTGCAACGAGCTTGACGGATGCTCGGGAGGTTAATTTATCCGTGGCGTTGCTTTCACTGTCATGGGTTTAAATTTCAGTCCAAACATCAACATGAATGATGCTGCAAGTCCTTTCAGGGAACAGACTGGTAATATATTCTGCTTGGGGGGGGGGGGGGGGGGGGGGGAAAAAAAA
>CAAKHC010019305.1:0-47794 GCA_901007825.1 Macroramphosus scolopax | reverse complement strand
TCATGTGGGTTGAGTGTCTGACATCGGTGGACTCAGGCCTAACTGCTCAGTTAACAGTCAGAACGTCCCCAGAACAGCACCACAATTCACTGAGGAGAAACGGCCATTTGATGAATCCACGAGCGTCGGGACAAACAAGTCTCCATTATGCAGACACTGGACGCCGGGTTCTGCAGCTTTCAGCAGATCACCACCGGGACAGGCGACCACAAGCAGGAACACATATGAATGTCAGGGCGGCTACACAGCTCCCTTATGAGAAACCTAAAAGCTTTGGATCTGGCTGGAATATACCGAGGACACCCAAAACAAACCCACCTCTCCACCTAACTGGAATCCACACAAGTGGAGGAATGAGGGAAGTATTTACGAGCATCTAGCGGTGGTTCGGTCGGGTCAGAGCGCTGATAGAGTACAAGGACGCGTCCCTGCACCTCCACGTACTGCAGGAACGGAGCCAGATAAGAATCATCAGGTTCGCTGCTGAGTTTGTGATCTTTAATATATAACTTATAAAAGTCTCATGTAAAAGTAGCATTGAGTTAGTAAGTAAACATGTGTTAGATCTCAAGAGATAGAAGTTTAATTCAGTATGGCTAGCAGCGCTCTGGTGCTGTGCAAACACACACACACACACACACACACACACTGGATGAGATCCTGCTGTGTTGTGACATCAATATTCAATCTGTCTTTCGGAGTTCTTTGTCAGGACGGCCCGAACATGCTGGTAACACTGACTGATATCGAGTTTGGCTTTTGTAAGAACACACACGGTTTTCATAAGTCCATTAATCTTAAAAGGAGCGACTGTCACAAGTAATACAGAGCCCCTATCCCTGACATAAGAAAGGCTCGTCCAAGGCCTTGATTTCTGCTTTGGCGGAAAACAATATCACACTGCCTCCGAAGGAAGGCCTTGAACGGCCCGTTCCAGACGTTTTCATAATGGATCTGGCATTCTTAAGCTTCACAGCAGAGAAATATACTGTAACAGCATCATAAATCAATTCATGACACAGTTCATAGAGGGTCATTGAAGAGGAGGTTATTATACAACGTGTTAAAAATCTATCTAAGTAGAAAAGCTAATTGAAGGCATCGAGGAGACGTCTGAGCAAGACGGGACTTGTAAATTGGGAATACATGGTTTATGTCAATATCCTCATGTGACCCGGTGTTTTCAAGTCCCTGGGCTGATCTCCAGCAGGGACGAGCATGAATCAGCAGCAGCCGTGGACGGAGGCTGAAGTGCTCCAAAAGTAATTAAGGTTCCTTCTCGTAATTGATAACAGCCCTGCAACTTTCCACCAGCAGACAACGAGCAACCACGGGAGTATAAAAGGTGAATGTACCTCACAAGGTTTCCTGGCTCAACAAGCTGGATTCAACATGGACCGACAAGTTAATGATGCCATGGTTACGAAACAGGTTTTATGTTGCCCAGACAGACAACAACATTTGAAGAATTTAGGTCCAGTTGCTGTTTTTCAGCAGAGCTCAGACAATCGGGCTTCATCTTCCAGCTCTGAAAAACATTTTAACACAATAACCTCAAACTAAATCACAAACATTTTACGGAGCCCTTGAGAGGTTCTTTGGTTTGGTGCGCGTGTGCGTGCGTGCGTGCGTGCGTGCATGCGTGTATGTGTGTATGTGTGTGTGTATGTATGTGTGTGTGTGTATGTGCTTAGGTTCTAGGTTACAAAGCAGACAAACAAAAGTGGTATAGCTCTGTAATCCCCCTCCTTATATGTGTTTGAATACTTCGTATTGATTCAGAGATTTTCATGTAAACAATTTGTGTAGGTCCTGCTGTCTACAATTGCTTCTAAACTGATGACACTTTTCTTAAATTTCAAATCTTTTCTGAAGTCTGCTTTAACCAAAAATTCACATACAAACTACCACAATGCAAATGTATTAGGATAACATAGATAGTAACAGATCAGCAACTGGCAGCATCACCGTACCGTGATGGCGTGAGGCAGAAGGCTAA
This sequence comes from Macroramphosus scolopax, assembly GCA_901007825.1. Lineage (NCBI taxonomy): Eukaryota > Metazoa > Chordata > Actinopteri > Syngnathiformes > Centriscidae > Macroramphosus > Macroramphosus scolopax. The sequence goes on along the minus strand of CAAKHC010019305.1, from coordinate 45,795 downwards.
ATAACAGATTGAGGGATGCTACTAACTTCAGTTGGTCCTACACAGCTAATACTACAAAACAACCTGTTATTATAATTATCAATAATGAATTAAGCTGCAGCCTCCTTCTCCTCCAGCATTGATGACTATATGTGATATTTCCAATTTCATCCTGCAACTTTTGGAAAAAATCAATTGCTTCATTATAGAATTCCTATAGATTTTATTTATATATAATATTCAGAACTACATGTTATAATAGTGGACAAATTATATTAAATTCTATTGAAGTTATCTGTACAGGTGTGACTAATAAAAGAAGGACAGGGGTCTCTGTGGTAAAATATAAAGCCCACAGTATTGTGGAATACACTTCTGCTCATGGCCACAGAGGGCGCTCTTCCTCTTCCCCACCCTTGTACCCAGTTTGATGTCATGCAGGTGGTGACCTCCATGACCCCGAAAAAGCAACTTTGACAAACGGATCTTTACTTCTTATTAACACACTATTTCCTGCACAGTCAACACCGATGATGGAAAGCTGAATAAAGGCATTAGACGTTAAAGGATGTTTCCAATAAAGGAAATAAATCTGGAACGTGTAAATTAGACCTAATAAATAACTGAACTTCGTCCGTAGGATGTGACCAACACTATCATTCTTCAATATGATGTGCATCACATTTCAACCGCTTGATCTTCAGATGGATAGTGACGGTGGATTCATCCATTCAGATACGGTCACTGACTCCAGTCTGACTGCAGATGCTCAACATGTGTGAACATTTCAAGATATCTTTCCACAAAGAGCCGATTCTCATCTAACTGCGCACGTCGTGATTGCCTTCTTCGGAAATGCTACGTTTTGTCTTAATAAACATCTTTATAAGCGTGGCCTCTTTTTTTTTTTGAAGACTATTGTGCATTGCATCATAAAGGTCAATCAGTTTGACCTACTTCAAAGAACACTGCATGAGTTAGCATGTTAGCATCGGCTGGTGCTGCAGCAGAAGAGGAGACCATCGGATCATATCATCGCATCGTCTCCTCACAACATCTGAACAATATGATTCAATCATCTTTGCTCTTCAGTGAAGCATCAGATCGGATCTCCATAGAGATTCATTGTGCATGTTACCATGCAGGAGGATTTATTATTGTCACGGTCAGTTGGTCACCTGAGGACCCAGAAGCACCGTTCTGCACAACCCTGACACTCCCTGTCTTAACTTGGCCTGCTGTATTTTTAGTTGGTTATTATACATGTAGAAAACTAGGGAGAAATGCTAAATAAAGCCTGACTGCTACTGATCCGGGAAAATTTGGTTCTGTGTGCTGAATGTTACCAGAACTCGGTGTCATCAGATGCCACGACTCCTCATAATTCCACAGCAGAATACCAGAATATCTGATGTGTCCCGAAACACAGCAAGGTTGTTCTGGATTCCCGAGAACGGGACCAGATAATCATGGTGGAGAAAAAAAATGTCATTCCTATATATTTGGGTAGTACGGTAAAACATTTTGATTGCATTAACATAAAATAATCTTGGATAAAAGCTAGATTGGTGAGGATGAAGGTCATTTTCTTCCTGCAACTGCGTAAAAAACAAACAAACGGAGATTGATTATTTTCTTTTCCTCTGCCTTTTCTAAAGAAAAAGAGTCCAAACCAAAATGCACAGTGCCGATGCATCTACCTTAATGTAACAATTAGCCATACGCTCAGAACACAAAGACACATGAGACGTGTTTATTGAAGGTCACAAGCAATTACCCAGCCTGGTAAAAGCTGGCATGTCTCACATGGCACCCCTGCACACCCTCATTAGGCGTGTTCTACAGCTCAGAGTGGGTCTTGTGGCTATAAAAGAACTGAGCACGCTCTTTTCCAAGCCTCAATTTAGCAGAGCCTCATCAGCAGGCGCACAAAGAAACTACATATCACCACCTCTAAATCAGATAGGAGAGGGCAAACCTTTTTTTAGAAAGGGGGGGGGGGTTGTTTGACTGGGGAATTGTGGTGTATCTTTACAGGTTGGGCTTGGTTGGCTCTCAACAGGATAAACATTGATTCCCCTCCTTCCCAATAGGAGCAACAACATTACATTCTACACAGGGACACGTTGAGTTGCATTGGTTTCATGTTGTTTTAAACTTGCATGCTTTCATTTGAATACGTTTTAAATGCAAATGTTCAGTTAATACATTTGCTTGCAGCGGAGAAAACATCAGGAACAAAAGGCAGCTGCAGCCTCTGCAGCGAATTGAAAGTTGGCTTTCGCCTACATGTCATGTAACCAACAGTGTTTGGGTTCTTTAATATCAGGAGGTTTTCTCCAACACCTTTTGTTGTCAACCTATAGCCTCATGTTGCTCATGGTGTGCAGGATGCACGCGATCAGGACCGGCCTAATAACTTCCATGCTGAGCACTGAGATCACAAAAACTCACAAACACTAAATAAAGCCTGTAAGGAACAAAGGCTCTTAAATGAAACGTGTCATCCAGTTGGCTGGATGAAGCTTTGTAAATCACGTCCAAAAGGATCTTTAGATATTCTGCTGTGTGGAAAACGCAGGAGACGTTTCAGTCTGAACATGGTGTTTATATGACGGGAGATGAGAAGCTCATGTGCAGAGTTCTTCACATTATTGGTCCTAATTGAAAGTATGTGTGTCACAGCTGCTGGACCGGCTCCTTCCCTCCACAGGCTCTGCCAGGCTGCCAACGTAAACACAAATTTGTTCTTAATGACTTACGTGGTTAAATGGAAGTCAAATAAATAAATAAAGATACATTTCTGCACACTAGGAAGCCATTGAAGCCTTGGTTAGGTCTATAAACAGGCGTGCATTCACACCTGTTTTTACTTCTATCCTTATGAGGACCCTCATTGACATGATGCCTCCTCTAAATCTGTACTCAACTTTAAATATCACAACTAAACGCTGAGCATCGGCCTGCAACCTGAACCGAGCCTGCACCCGATTCTAACCATGCAGATAACCGTGTTTAACCGTTTGAAGGAGTGTAAGAAGGTGAGGACCAGGATCACTCTCCAGGTGTGTAACTCAGATACACTGAATGCAAGAAGGTAATGATGTCACCACTTTAAACGATGAGAAAGCAATTTATAGCAGGGAACAATCAATCTTAACACACACACACACACACACACACACACACACACACACACACACACACCGTGAGACAGAGATAAAAAGAAATTGGTCTTAAAGCCTTTAAAGACAAAGCTCTCTTGAGGAAGTAAAGTCATTTGAAGACACTTAAAACCAACATCAATATTTGCTGAGGCGGGTCGTTGCACCTTGCTGGTGTCAGGTGTTGATCGGATCAGTTCACTTGTTTCTGATCTCAGAGCAGCTCGGACGGATCGTTCACTTCACGCCGCGGAGGCCCGAGCCTGTCCGGACACCTTTCAGTTTCTGACGCTCGCGGATGAATACACAATTAAAACATCATTAAATCACCTTTAAGGTGAAAAGATCTGAATCTACACCTGACAATACGGTAATGATTGAACGAAGGAACACAGTATAGTATTTCTGGGAGATGGTGCTAACCGAAAACTAATCAATTTCTTAAACATACATTTAAGATTATTTTTAATAACATCAAATCCAATATAACCGTCGTCTTTTTAGGAATATAGTCCTGCTCTGTTACTGAAATAAAGGAAAAGTAATCACCTAAATATACTCTTTTCCTTAAGGAAGTCGTGCTAAATTAAAGATTATGCTTTAACCCTTAAAGGGCAATAACTGGTAGCATGTATGCAAAAAATACATGACATCTGTAGACTTTTAAACTAAATGTATTAGTTATTCCCATAAATGTAATATTTTAAATTGTCCCCTACTTTTATCCTCAGAAGGTGACGTCTGAAAATAAAAGTTTGGTAAGGAAGTGAAGGTTATTATAGAATGTAATGATTATTAAAATGATAATTAAAAATGAAATATATTCGTAGGTCGGTGCATGAAGTGTGTTTGCCTCTGCAGCCTGTCTGTGTCTGTGTGTGCAGACTGCATTAACACACGTCCAGTACTGCACACTGAGTGCAGCCGTTCACGGTTGTTTCTGTTTTGTCACACATGAAAACCCCAACGAGCCGTTTGCACCTGATCTCTGTGCAGGATTTATAAACGCCAACAACGACTGTATATTCTCCAAACACGCGGATCATTCAGTGCTGTTAAATTTTGCTTTTCATTCATTAACTTAATCAGAAACACACAGAAAAGAAAAATATAATAACGGTAGACTTTGACTCCATAATTACATGTTTTATTTTGTATCTCTTTTGTTAACCCAGCATGAATCTATACTGCGCGCATTTTTTTCATCGTCCATAAACCGTTGAAAAATTCAAAACTATTTCTCACCAGCATTCCAGTGACTCCAGACATTTAATATGTTTTCTAATTTAATTTAACCGCGTACAAAAAAACTGATAAAAAAACAACAAAAATTAACTAACGACTAAAGAACTGACGTGCAAATTATAGAATTTATATTTAGATGAATTGTGCATTTAATCCGCCTTTATATTATATAATTTCAAATAGCTGCGGTCAAAAACAGACTCATCATACGATAGTCTTATGATAATATAGGACACAGTAGACACCCGAATAATAATTATAATTCACTAAATCATCTCGGAGGCTCTTGATGCAGAAAGAAATACCCGCATTTATAGGCGGACATTAGAAAATATTATGATAATTAGTTTAGATAAATATGAAAAATAAAGAGAATGTGAGAACAGAAGCTCTCACTTTAAGATCCATAAGAAATGGATGATATGTGTTTCTTATATTTTCTAATAAACATGCGGCCGCGGGGGCAAAGATCCCCGGACGGAGAGCGTGCAGACAAACGCATGCAGTTCCTATGTTGTCCACATGAGGGGAGTCCAGCCAGCCGGGCGATGAAGAAAAGATGGAGACAGAGTGAGCGTGCGCTCAGAGAGAGAGACAGAGAGAGAGAGAGAGAGAGAGAGAGAGAGAGAGAGACCGTGAGGAGGAGGACTAAAACAGTAAATAATTAAATGAATGTATAAGCATCAACAACTGATGAGGTTTTGAGGGTTCGTCGCGTGTCACCACGCTGCGGAAAAAACATGCACGTGCAGAATGCGTGCAAGGAGGAAGATGTATATTTAGTTCATCCCACCAAAAGGAAAGTTAAAATATATATTAAAAAAAAACAAAGAAATGTCACCGGTATCAAAGACGATCTTCTCCGGCAGCCTGATGCTTTCCATGTGTCCTGCTCCCAGATCTGGATGGTGGAGTGGATACAGTGAGGTGCGGGTGGAGGGGTAGAGGTGGAGGTGGGGGCTGGGGGGGGGATAGGGACGCTGCACCTTGTTACCATTGGGTCGACTGTTAACTTTTACAAGTGACGTTTTGCGAGCATATAAACGATACCTTCTAAACTTGCACAGGAAACTCCGAAAACATGCTGTGATAATGTACGTCTCTGGAATCCAGTTGATATCCCATAGTCTGCGATCTACAGAGGTATCGATTACATGAGCCCAGTCCCATGTTTGATGCTCCAACACTGGCTTATATAAAAAAAAAAAAAGACTCAGACTGCCCTTTGCTGGGCTGCTCCAATGACTCGACTCTGAACGCTCCTCACACCTTCACCTTCAGTACATGATCAGTGTCAAACATGACGGATAAATCATCTTTGATCGGTGTGTAATCTAACCGACATGTCATCTCCTCCAAGCATATATTGTATTTGTGTTGATGATATTTGAATTGCATTTTCAAAACATACATATTTTTACTTCACTGCATTGCACACGTGGATTTAATCACCCATATTTCAGGCAAATAAAAAAACATCACTTGCCTCAGAATGAATATCAACTGAAATGGCTGATCAATATACGTCACTCAATCAGATTAGTTCTGCTCCCTGTCAGTGATGCGTACTCAGAAGTAGTTTATCAGTACTTATACCAGCTTTAAAAAGTGTCTGAACTTTGTTTGAGACGCGTCTAACCAGCCCGGGGAGGTTAACCCTCCACTGTCCTATATACCTCCCATAATGTAAATCCTTACCAGAGGGCTGCATGTTGGATGAAACGTTTCCTCTTCTGCCACTTCCCCCATGCAAAATATTCAAGGAGGCTGCACGGCTCCAACCGGATGGGGTTTGTATTGGCTGACAGCTCTCCCAGCGCAGGGCGACCAATGAAACCAAAGCAGAGGCTCGGCGTATATCAGCGAAGATTGACGTGGAGGACGCGTCAAATTAATTCCTGCAAAGTCCGGACTCCCCGGGATTACTTCAATTTGCTTTTATCGCATGAGGATCACTTTGTTGCCATTGTGCTTTGCAGTCACCGGCTTCCAAAAAAAAAGAGAAGGAGCCGCGCTGCAGTCGGAGGGGATTTTAAGAGGTTCATTTTCCCTCTTCTGGGGCTCGTTCCTCCCGTTCCCCTTCCTTCTCTGCCTTCGCTTGGACGTACTCAGCCATTTGAAGGGGCACCTATATTTCCCGGCATCTCGGAACATATAGGCAAATGGGTAAGCCTGCGTTACCATCTGCATGCTTCAGTGGAGGGGAGCTTATGGAAGCGTATCCAAACCCACCACGCCTGCGTAAAGACACAAACCAGCAATTGCTTCTTCTCCAAGTTCAGTTAATGCGTAAATGAAGACTCAACTTACTGTCAAGTTTATCTCAGGGTGCATTTCCAGCTCTACTCAGTCTGCACTATTGTATTTTTACAGCTTTAAATCTCAGTGGACTCGCATCAACAATGATCCTCCTGAACGCGTCCCTGAGAGGAGCTCGAGTATAATTCAATTCCTCAAGATCGCCATTTTTAACTTTTTTTTTTTGTTAACGAAAATATAGTGGAGGATAAAACATTCTGGCAGCTCACATATTTATGTAACTTATTTGCAAAAATAGCGGTTACCAAGCAGACTTTAGCAACATCTGTTGGCTGGCACATGCAACAAATATCACGTAAGGACCTCAATCTGTGGTGTAAAGTCCAGCATCAAACGACTGTCGGCGTGTGAAGTGGCTTTGTTTCACTGTGATATCCAAATTATTGTTATGTATTTTTTCTGACATGCAGTTTGTTTATTTCAAGTCCTGCAAGGGGAGATGATAAGTTCTATACGTGTAATGTGTCAGACAAACCAGTGTGCCTTACTTATGTTTCTATTCTTCTGCAGAGCAAACCTATGGAGAGGTGAACCAGTTAGGCGGCGTGTTCGTCAACGGCAGACCCCTGCCCAACGCCATACGGTTGAGAATAGTGGAGCTGGCCCAGCTCGGGATCAGACCCTGTGACATAAGCCGGCAGCTCCGAGTCTCGCACGGCTGCGTGAGCAAGATTTTGGCGAGGTACAACGAGACGGGCTCCATCTTACCCGGTGCCATAGGAGGAAGCAAACCGCGGGTCACGACGCCCAACGTGGTGAAAAACATCAGGGAATACAAAGTGAACGACCCCGGGATCTTTGCGTGGGAGATCCGGGACAGGCTTTTGGCGGATGGAGTTTGTGACAAGTACAATGTGCCGTCGGTGAGCTCGATCAGCAGGATTTTACGCAACAAGATTGGGAATCTCTCACAGCCAAACCAATATGAGAGCAGTAAGCAAGCCTCCGCGCAGGCCGGGCTCTCCTACAACCACATTTACCCTTATTCCTACTCAAACGCCATGTCGCCCACTGGCACTAAAATGGGCAGCCCTCCTGGAGTACCGGTGACGGCTGGACATATGAGCCTCTCCAGGGCCTGGCCGTCTGCACACACCGTCAGCAACATCCTCGGTATACGAGCCTTCATGGATTCCACAGGTCAGGATAACACAACTCATGCACAGTAACCACTATCTTTCACTGTCCTCATATAGGAGTTACATAAACCTGTGAATCTGGTTATAATGGTGTTATTCTGCCTGGTGAATTGTCCTATCAGTCCGTGCAACCTGCTCTGGCAGCAGCCAGGACAATATGTCCATTAGAGGCTGTGCAGGCCTCCATTTCACCCTTCAGCCAGAAAGCACAAGGCCACTCTCAATAGGCCTTTTCATGGGATGATGCGTCTGCAAACACCTTACTCACCTGCTATATCCCTCTAATCCTTCAAGTAGTCATTAAACACTTTTCTTTCTTTGCCTTTCGGGTCCTTCAGCCGGTGTTTTCATTCACTTTAAGTCGCCCTGGCCCAGTGCATTTCTACTCCATGATGGTCAGCATGTTATTCATATATTTATTTATACAACATGTGTATGAATTAAATATACATTTAAAAAAAAACCCGTATGAATTATCTTGAAATGTCTTTTACGCAAACATTATTATATTTAGATTTAGGCCCAAGGATCACGTTATTAAAATAGGCCTGAGCAAACCAATAAAATAAATATTAAGGCAGTAAAGGAAATGTTTCGGAAGCTGTTGATGACTTTATTATCTGTCGTTTTTATTTTCTTTTGTTTTGTTATTAATTTTAAAATAATGCAAATCTCCCCTGAAATAAGATAATGCGTCAAATAAGATGACGCTCACAATTTAATAATTATATAAATTCTATACTATTTATATTAGTTATATATTAATATTCATATTAAATAATATATTGTTTAAGCAGTATTTACTTTAAATATATTTGATATGCCTGCTGTTGTCATAATTTAATATATTATGTCTCACTCGGTCTGACGCGTAAAACACTTTGGATATAATTCGCATAATTAATTATGAAGCTTCATGTGTCTGCATTGTTTTTCCACACTTCCCTTAACACGTCTTTGACTTTAACTTTCTGTTCCCACTAGCCATCGCTGGAGCAGAGGGATACCCAACAAAAATGGAGGAGTGGAGCAGCGTCAACAGAGCAGCTTTCCCTGCAAGTCACAACGGGATCGACAAATCAGCCATTGACGCGGACATAAAATACGCGCAGGTAAAACATTATATATATTTATTCAACATGTGTACTTCTTGTCATGTTTCAACACCACGACTGGACAAGTGTGCAGTCTGTGTGCTGCTGTGTGTCCTCCGGAAACAGGACAGAGGCCTTTACGCTCTCGCTAGAAAAGCCTGCAGAATGTTTCCATATCATAAAAAAGCCTCAGACAGACTCGGATCAAACCCCGGACCTGTGCTTGATGACCCCTGAACTCCCACCGGGAGGATTTTATTCGTACAGGTCTAATGTTTGAAGTGATAGACAGGAAACCAGTTGTGTAAACTAATCAAAAGATCTTAATTCTTGTACATTTTATTTTGAAATATTTAAATCCACGCAACGCACATGTTCTGAACTTCTTTTAGTTGAGCTGTAAAGGCCGCTGTGTCCCATGCTGTGCCCTTGAGGGTGTTGTACTCATGTTTTCTTATCTGTGTGCCCGCAGCCTTCTTCCACCTTGTCCAGTTACGTGTCAGCCTGTGCGTACTCCCCCACCAACCAGTACGGGGTGTACAGCGGGGCGACGGGCGGCTACGTGGCCCCGGGTCACCACCACTGGCAGCCGCAGAGCCCGGCCCTGTCCCACCCGGGCAGCGGGATGGGGATGCATGCAGGGGACATCCACTCATCGATGGCCTTCAAACACCAGGCCCGAGAAGGTGAGCAGTGTTTTCTGGCGCTGTGCTTTTATTTTCTTAACACCGAAACGTGCGTAAATATTCATCGGTTCCATTTTTGATATTATTAATGTTAATCAAACAGGATAATCTGATGCACTTGTCAGTAGACGTAAAAATTAATTTACTGTATTTCTTTGTGTCGTGCAGGAGAAAGAAAATCATCCAATCAGCTGAGCAAGCAGCAGCAGCAGCATCAAGACTTAAACAGTGTGCATGGACTCAGTCTGCCTACCTCATCCTCATAACCTGGACTTATACCACCTTAAATACCAGACCCGTTTAACTGAACTCATGTCTCCAAGTCCAACAGTAAGTCTGAACGACTCCTTCCCCGGTTTGTTTGCAGCCTCCAGGCCAACACAGACTCCAGTTGTCGGTCGTTCAGGCCGTATGAATGTAAGCTTGCATTGGGTGTATCTGTGTTTACGCCCATTGGTTGATAGTTTTTCTCTTCCTCCATCTAAAACACGTCCTTAAAATATCCCGTCATGAACCCAAGTCGCGCGGTTCACTCTGTCATTTTAAAAACCAACCTGTTATATATAATATTGCCTGAGTGTCTCTGCAGTGACTCAACGTTGTGAACAAAGAGAGAAATTGTCTAAATGTTATATATTTGCCAAAGCTTTAATTACAGTATATATTTTTATAATTTCATTGTAAATATTCAATAATAAAGGCCTTCTTAAACTCCCCCATGTTGTCATAGCTTATATTATTTCACCAGTTAAAGAATAGAAACTTTATTTGGCTCCTTTAAATCCTCAATAAGTTGTCTGGAGTTGTGGATCTTTTAAAGGCCTATACCACCATTTTTTTCATCTGGTTTTATTCAGCTGATTAGACACTTTACCTGTTTGATTTATACTTAATTAGTCATTGACCAATTTTATATCATCAACATTTTTGTCTAATACGAGTGCATTTCCTGTTTGGAATTATAATATCGTGGGTCATTAGACCGGTGCTTACCTAGAGAGGTCAACTGTAACCTACATTTAAAGAGCTGTGCACAGGCTGGGCGCCTCCGCTGATGCTATCTGACATGTAATTGATACCTGCCATGATGAGAATCTGAGGTCTGATCAGGCACCGTTAGTGACGGGTGTGTGCAGTCCAAATCCACCCACATGAACCCTCAGGGATTTGTTTTCCAGAATATAAATTACGAGATTTTTTTAAAGGCCTCTTGGCTCTGTCTCCCTCTGCACTGTTTATTCCCTCGGCATGTTTGTTCCTTGAGAGTTTCCTTAGACTGCCTGTGGGCTCCTTGTCTGCTCGTTCCTAATAGGCCCTTTGTTTGATCTGTTTCTGATGCCTTTTTGCATGATGCTGCCATCGTGAACAGCTTTTTGCACTGATGCCGTTTTCATGTGAGGTCTTCATCATCATCATCATGTTCAATTCTTGATAATATCGTCCGCTCAGCAGAACAGTGACGCATCACGTTGCCTTCAGTTTAACACACGTTTATCTCTTAGTCTGGAACATCGTCCTGATTGCATGGAAAACTAAATGATCCTTTATATTTCATTATATCAAATTAACTGGTTCATTTTTACATTTTTCCTGGTCAAAGTAATAACAGAATTCATTTTATATTTTATTAAATTATTATTATATCTCCAGCTTAAGAGTACCCAATAATTAATACACTTTTAAGTTCCCTATCTGAGTTTTATTTCTAACCTTGCTGGGAAGCAAACGTACATTATAGCAAGCAAAAAAATAAGAATGAAAGAAATATCTTTTTAAAAAATGTATGTATTTGTCTGCAACTTTCTTGCTGCACCTCAGATGTCTCTCTCACCTGAATTCAGGTGTCTGGGCCTCAAAGAGTGAGCGACCTGCGTCTCCTTATTGAGGATTGCAGTAAGGACACGAGGGATGTGTGGACACAGATAGTTTGTTTGAAGGATGAGCCCAGTTTAGTTTAAGGTTGTGTCTCATTTTCTCGAACTAAAAGACAAAGACAATTATCTTTCCTAACCTACTTTTCAAGCCCTGTAATCAATGTCCATCTTCAACTGTTTAGCTGAATGTAATCTGAAATATTTCTGGTCCAGCAGGGAAGCTTTAACAGCCAGTTTTAAATATACACCGCAGCTTTCGGGTGCCCTCTGTGCTCCAGTCCGCAGCCGTTGATTCCTTCCGCATTTGCAGAAAAGCCCCAAGTGGCTCAGTAATTCCAAACATTACGATGGCCAATGAGTACACATGTTCCCTGACTGGGGTCGCTCATGTTTTCCCGGATACCACTTGGGGTACAGAAAACACTCCTTCATGGTGGCGGGGTTAACTCCTGAGGGACCTATGATCATCAATCAGGGCAGCGAGTGATACCGCCCACTGCGTCTGCTGCAGAGCCTCCGTGCTGGAGGGGCAGCAGGTGGGCAACATTGACATGGGTGTTTCCTATTGATGCAGAGCACCAAAGTACAATATTTAGTGTGTATACATGAAGATTTAACAGAGAGCGTTGGTTCATTCTAGGAAGCACTGGGACCTAAAGTAGGTCCCAGTAAACCCTCAGTTCATTAGTTTCTCTCCAATAATCTCACAAGGTAAATCTCATATTTGTAGCTTTGATCTTAAAAATATTGAAATTAAACTACAAACTTTTGTTTAATTCATTTTCAAAAATCCTGTGTGATCTATTATCTTAACATCTAAATATATCTTTGAACCAGCAGCCGTGTGGTTCTTTGCTGTGTATCTCGCTGGGCTTATTTTCATTCTTAAACGTGCCAAACCTTCGTTGAAACTACGGAAACACGTGTTCAGACGCTCAGATTTAACACTCTCCATGCTCTGATCTTCAGGATCTTCAGGGTGTGACTTCTGCAACTGGGACTCTCGAGGGGTGAAAGGCTAATAATCGATGCAGCAGTGAGATGATGACGCTCATTAATAACCTTAATGAATGATGATTTATGTGGCTACATTAAGTTGTATTGTGTTGAGTTTGGCCACCGGCTCACTGATCCTCCTTCACACCTATCAAAGTCAACAAGAGAGTGTCTCAGGGCAGGTGACACGGCAGGCCGGACTGGTTTTGGAAAAAAAAGAAAAAGAAAGATACACGATAAACCTTTTAGAAAAGAGAGTGTCAGGTTGGCAGAGAGTCGGATCCTGCAGGAGGCCGAGATCAGCAGCTCTGGTGTCAGATACTTGCAATGAATCGACTCGCCATGGAAACACGGTGCAATGTTGGAATAGACTCGTCACAGCCTTTGACAAGCATGTGAGAATTTGAGCAATTAATTAAGAATTCTGGTCGTTGCTGCCGGCCTGGTGTTTATATTACGTGTGTGATGCATCGAGTGAACAGGCGTTAAGATATTTAAGAGAATGTAAAAAAACAGCATCCATAATGACATAAACAGGTTCGGATCATCCATAGAGACATTAGATTCAATTGCAAGTGATGAAGTTGAGCTTTGTACCACCCAAAGTTGAAACACCAAAGCATCGGGCCCATGACGATGTCAACCATGTAATGCAATCACTGTTGAATCCTTTTCTCTTTTTTTTCTACCCGCTGACTGTCCACAAGATTTCCAAGCAGGCAGTTACAGCTCTGCAGTCTCGAGGATGATAAATGTCTCTCTGCCATGTTCTTACTTGCTCTGCCAGCTCACCACATCAACCAGATGCTCTGAAAGCTCGGCGGCAGAGACATGACATGATGACATTTGGCTTTCCAAATGAAAACGTGTCGTTTTACATTTGATCTCAGGAGATTCCCGCTGCTGCCTTCCTCGGTGCTCGGAGGATACGGCGACGCAGCGAGGAAGAGAACGACCGCAGGATCACAATGAACTGCAGAAAGACCAAAGAGCATGAAATTCTGTTTTTGAACCCAATTAACTGAACCCTCGAAACTGCCGTGAAAACCGGGAATTATGTAAAACTACAACAATGCTTGAAATATGTGTGTTTTCTCAGTAATAGCTACGTAAATAACAACAATTAGAGGAACTAGCAGCCCTCTTCAAGGACAAATACACTTCAAAGTGGAGATTTGTCAGCAGTTTTTTGCAGTGGAGGTCTATTTTAGTGAAGATCTGGGCGAAGACGGAGAGAGACAGTCCTCAGCGTAGGAGGATCCTCTTTAATTTGTGGAGAATATAGAATTAATGTTCCGCCCGACTGCCCGTCTGCGACTTATTTAAAGCCGGCTGTAATGTATACTGTGCTAAATGTTGCCGCACGCAAGCAGAATTCCACCAGAAAAACATTAAACGTGCCGGATTTAAGGGTCATCTTTGGCTTAAATTCTTATTAGGTGATAATAAGATGATGACTCCTCTCAGAAATATGTGGGTGGTGAACCGGCCGACTGCCTGTCGGTTTTTTGGGGAGGAAAATCACGTCTGAAACTTGGATTCCCTCGAAGGTCCTGCAGGAAAGATCCCTTCAATGTGTAATGAAGCATTTTTACCCGGTGACAAGTATAATCTTCACATTTATATTCCAAAATAACAGATTTACGAGTCAGTGGCAGTCAGGGAAGGAACTTTTCCATTTGTGCTCACTTATTATATCAAATTAAAGTTGTTGGACTTGTTGGAAAATTAATTGAATTAATTGGAGGGAACATGCTAACTCAGACCGTTTAATGCACGAGGTTAAAGGTCTAATTCGTAAGTGTTAACCGGCGGAAGTGGAACCTCCGGTCTGTCCGACATGGCGTGCAAAACCTGTTGCACCGTCGAATCCTGAGCAGGACCAGAAATGAATGATGTCACCGTGAGTTAAAGAGATAATGCAACAATAGGCGAAAGGTAAACAACACCAAGTGTCATTAATCAACCTCCTGACGGTTCCCTGTCGCCGCCACTCCCTTCGCCTCTGTGACAGCAGCACCCGCCGGAGCTGCCAGCCCCGATCAGCTCACATATTTGAAGGAACTTGTTGGCCAAAATCCCAGACAGCCTCATGTCTGAATCAACACTAATGTGGTCGGGCGATAACAGGGAACTCGCCTGACCTATTGACTTTAGAAACATCCTGGTTGAAATAATATATATATACATATATATACATATAACTGTCTGACAGTCATCAAGCCTAAACAAACAATATTTTTTTTGTTTGGTCTCTTCTTGAGCTGCGAGGCCAAAGGAAGCTCGGTCATGTAGCTCATAGTAGGAGAGGGAGAAAACACGGAGTGCAGCCAGTTGTGGAGAAGCGTGCATGTTGCTCCGATTGGTGCTCTTCGCTCACACGCCTCTCCCGTCTCACACGCAGCACCGACCCGAAGGGCGGCCGTTAATTTGGCACGGGTGAAAACATGGGTTTTAAACTGAATGGAGGGTCGGATATAGCCAGTCCTCCGGGGGGAAGGGAGTACAGCTGCACAAGGCGGACCGAATGACATTAAATCAACATAAAAAATACTTGAAAGACACCAAGAGGAAACTAACACAATGTTTGTCTGTTAAGGTTGAAATGTTTGTGAATGAGTCCCGTACAGGAGCTCCCAGATGTGCTGTTTGAACCGAGTGTTCGTATGTTCACATCAGGAATGCACACAGATTGAAGCACTGACTGACTCATCCACCAACTTTGTATTTTAATAACGACAGATGGAGATTCTGCCTCCAGGACTCTTATTGTAAACACAACAAAAGAAAAAGCAGCGCTGCAGCCGGAGAGACAAACACCATCTTGTAATTCTTGTGTCGTTGTCTTTCATGTGATGTGTGATGGTGAGTAAACTCTTCACCGCCGAGCTGATATTTAAATTAAGTGTCTAACTGCTGGAGATTCCTTTTTTTGTGATTCCTTTCTGAATATCCGATTTCTCCCGGGAAGAAGTTCTGGCTCATGAACGGCTCAGGCATCTGTTCTCACTCTCTCCTGCAGTTAATGCCGCTCCAAGACTTCAAAAGCATCTGTCCGCACAGTCGAGGCAGGAGGAACATCATGACATCGCAGTACCGGTTTACAGGACCTTTACTCGGCGTATGACAGCGTTAAAGCCCACTGGTGGAGATAAATCAGAGATATCGGCTCCTCCCCCTGCGGCCTCCTCGCGGTGTTACGTAGTGGTGAAGCTGCTCCTTCCTGGGGCAGATGTCTCCACTTAGCACCGCATCTCAGCCTTGGTGATGAGACACTTGATGACCAGAGCAGCATTAAAAGTGATGTTGCACATGCTCCTTCCAGATCGGGCTGCAGGCAACAGTGTCATCGATGGAGGTTTATGCATAGTTCTTTGCTGCTCTCACATCCTATCGTTGAGATGTTGCGGGCTGTGAGCTGCAGCTCCTGCAGTCTAAGTTGAAGAGGGAAGGTATCGGTCATTAGGTTCTTCATCGTCAACAGTGTTGACCACAAGGTTGTAGTCTGCTCTGGTTTGTGTACGCATTCCTTCCGTAGGTATGAATGGAATACTTTTGGGAAAACAGAACATATGACAGTTATATATAAAAGGTTTGGACCCCTCCGTGAATTTCCAACCAGCGGCCGGACAATTGAAGAGCCGGTTGAGGCTTGTGGAACCTCTCTGTGACGGCACCGGTCCCAGAGTGACCGAGTTCATTCACAAACCCCCCGAGCGTCGATCTTGCGGGTCGTTGTTTGGAGTGTTCGACGAGGCCACGAGGTTTGTGAATGATAAGGACCAGTCCTACGTCCTTGAGGTCTGGGCCTACAGTGTGTAACACAGCCCGTCTCCCTCCACCACAAATAGTTCCTTTTCACTTGGATTGACTCGGATTCACATTTAGAGAATGAGGTTGTAAAAGTATGGCCCTCTCTGTAATTTAATATCGTCTTTCGTCTTCAGTCTCCTGTTTTTCTCCCTCGAAGACGTCTTTTGTGCTCCACATTAGGTCCTTCAGCATCGGGAGGTGGGGAGATATCCGACCTTCTTAAGGTATTACCGTATTAAATTATAATCTTTCATATAGATGTTATATAAGCATGTTAAGTACTTGTGCATTTACGTTAACGAGGAAATTATTGAATAAATACGCTCGACAGCGGACAGAAAGGGAATCAGTGTGAGAAAAACCGAGAACGCTTAGACAACAAAAGAGACATATTTCTTCACAAAGGATGTCGGACGTGTAGTGGCTCCTCTATCCTGCAGATCCTTTCAGTCATCACCCTCGGCTGCAGACGGAGTCAATCACTAGTCACACTTCCAGGACACAATAGCGAGTCGGGCCTCTGCCGAAATACTTAAACAGCTTCAATTGTCAAATAAGTTCTCTGTCTTTGGCAACAGTGTTGTGAAACCCAGACGTCCTTCTCCATATATCCATTATCTCTCTATATATACTTATATTAAATACTTTTACATGTGCAAGCAAGTGTAGAGGAAGATGCTGCTTGTGTCTCGACATGGGAAACGGTAAAGAAAAGCCATTAACGACCTCCTTCACACAGACAGCGTCGGTAACACAGACAAAAGGTGAGTGTCAGAGTGATGGAGGAAGAGCTCTTCTCCTCTTCCTGCTCTCCGAGCACGCACAAGAATGAAGAGGATGTGTCCGTGTACGCCGGGGCTATCCATTACTGAGTTAACAAGGGCTCACCTTCTTCTGTAAGTGAAGTTTCACTGAAGAAAGAAAAACAAATAAACACACCTGAATTTGTTGAGGTTTTAGTGAGAGCCAAAGAATGACGACTCTTCGTCCATTAAAAGCCGGCCTTATATCTTAACATTAAATACATGATCCATTCATTAACTTTGTATATGTTCTGCTTATATGATCTTTCCTCTTCTGGTCTTTGATGTTCATATATGAGGATTTCCAGGTCTCATCTTCTCCCCGCATTCGTCCGTCCTCATGGCGATTGAGTCTACTATCATCACGTGCAGCTAACAGGGAGGTCGGGAGAATAGTTCCTCTATTCGGCGTTGATAGGGAGGATAAAGGAAGATGAATTCCCTCCGTCCACATCGTCGCAGGTGTTTGCCTTTATGACCGGCGTCCTCCGACAAGCAGTTTCTCATTACGCCCTGGTGAAGGAGGACCTCGGAGTCCCGTCCATTCCAACAATGTTCTGAAGAGTGTGTAATTTTGGAGGCTAAATTTAGGGGGGGAGGCAAATCAGTTTTTATTCAAAGCAGACCTGACTCAAACAGGGATTCACCGCACTGTGGTCAGACTTCAAACCAACTCGTTATTTGCCCTTTTTCATGTTCAGACTGCTGCAAATCTCCAAATCCTCTGAACACAGCCCGAAAAAAAGAAACAGACGGTCGGTGATTTTGTTTCCATCTTTGTGGGAGGCTTGACTTCTTAATAACGTGCACATTGATGGCGAAGCAGCTGATCCCGGCAGCGATCCGGGAGTTTTATTCTGCGACTCCTTCATACGAACTCGTGTTTGACATCATCTGTCGGTGGTTGATGCACAGACCTCTCAGACGCGAGGCCTGAAGATCAAGAAGACAGGTTGGATTTCATCATTAGAGTTAATCCATCAACAATGCCAGAGCGCCGAATAAAGCCAGAGTAAATGAGTGTGTTTGCTCTGTCCTGGAAGTAAACATCAGTTGGTCCAGATAACGCTACGGGCTGCTGAGGGTTTCCACAATGCTTCGGTTACACCGGCGTCCGCCTCAGAAGAATGGTTCCCTGCTCTTTCTTCTTTCTTTGAAAGCCCAAACATCAGTAGCCTTCTCAAGTGGCTGAAAGTTTCAGTTGATAATCCGGCCTGTCACTCAGACCGGTAAGATTAATGGGAGGGGAACTCCTATGTGGCAGAAACATCCCACTCAGTCCGAACAGATAACTCAGTCTGAGAGCTGACGCACAGATTTTTTTTTTTTCTTTTGCACATGAACACATCAGACAAATATGGTGTTAAAATGCACTTAATTAAATATATAAACAATGTTAAGAAGCACAGAATCTGAATCTGATCCTTTAGTTCATTATAGAGGTTCATTATATAATGTAGGTTTCCCTGTGTTCTCTCTTTGGAAGTGACCCCAGTCAGATTAACAGCTCAGAGGGAAAAGGGAGCCCTCTGCTGCCGAGTCGCCACCAGACGTCTCCGAACACAAGCTCTGCTCAGTCCTAACGTCGGTGAGCAGCACCAGGAAGTGTCCGGTGTTTCACCAGGTCAGGAGCAGCACATCTGTGGATCAAAGATCAAAGATTCATCACACTGGCTGCATTCAGACTTTTTGGCAACAGAAAGAAAAAGAAAAAAAAAAAAGAAACGACCCTCGGCTCTCTGACTTAAACACGCAATCACTCGACCGAGAAAGAAACCAACAAATATGAGATCCAGCGAGAAAACCACACTGACGCACAAGCTGCTGAGCAAATCTTGCATATTTACAGCTGCAGACGACTAAGTAATGGAAAAATATAAGGTCTAGGTAAGACGCTCAGAGATAATAGCTGCTTCACGCAGCACTGAGTCCAAAGTGAGATGAACATGACGACTTCCTCGCAGCGCCGCCTTGATCTTTTGTTGCATCTGCCATATATTTTATGTTTACTCGTTATGGAACATTGGGAGATTTTTTGTATTTTGGACTCCTAACTCATTCGTTTTCTCTCTCCCTGACATGCGAGAGGCTAAAAGGATTCCCAGCGCCGTTTGAAGTCGACTTAATTGTAAAGAACACGCAGAGAAACGTCGAGCTCAGCCGATCTTTTGATGCTGCCAAGTGATTTGCCCCTGAAAAACCCCTGCTCTCGCCTCAGACCCACCGATAACCATCTTTAATGAATAGCTGTGTGCTTCAAGCAGAGCTGGCTGATAGAGATCATGTCAGGAACGGTGGAGTTCAGCTCTCAATCACAATCAGGGAATTCCATCTTAACCATTTGGACGTCCTCCATAATACCACACACTCAGAGATTTGCTCTTGCAATGGACCTACACCAAAATAAAACCTGGCGCTGATGAGGCATTCTCGCTCAGCTCAACAACTCCGAGCCTGAACACCTTGGACTCCCCTCCAGGATATATCTCCCCATACGAACGTTGACTCTTTGTTTGCGTGTTCTGATCTCAGGTGCAGATACCGCACCGCTAACAGCCGTATAAAAGACGCGATGGCAAGGCCGGCGACTGAAGGCACAAGCTCAGCTCCCTGTGAGTGCGTCTGAAAAGCCCCAAATTGAGCCATTTCCCCAACCTCCAGGGAGAGGCCTTATCGTCTGCGAGATCCAGCGTAGACTGTGTATAATTTGCAAAATACTATACTGATACTGCAAATGAGGTTTAATAGCTGTCGGGGTCCAATTAAGTTCATAATGTAGGTTTGTGGTCTTTGATAACCGGTAGCAGAGTTATTTTGTTGTAGAAAAGCAAACAGACACACAAAAGAAAAGCCGAGGCGTCAGTCAGCGGGCGTCTGCTGTCATACCTGACTGACATTCAGGGTTTGGCAATGCCGAATCTTGTCACGTCAAAGTAATTACACATGAACAACACGAGGTTACTGTGGTACTTTCTTCCTCCCTCGGGGCAGATGACAACCGTAATTAGTCGAGTCTCACTCTGACAAGCTGTCAGATGTAACACTGTGTTTTGGAGCGGCCGGGATTCTGTTTGCTAATTTCTCAGCAATGATTTGACTTATTACAGTAATCTGGGCTGGTGTTGTCATCGCAGTAATCAATCTTTCACAGCGAATCCATCTTAATGTGTTCGTCTCTGTCACTCTGACAGCTTGTGCTGCTGTCGTGTTTTTGTAACACAAAATCTTTGGATTGTCTTTTTAAAAAAATATTTTTCTCTTCCCGCATGTTCCATTTTTTTTTTAATTGGAAAATACAGCATCCAAAATTTTACCATATAAAACTATAAAACACAGATTTTTTTTTTTACAACATAACTTTAAATAATATCTAGTGCTTCTAATGAGACGGTTCCTTTAGTCGGTATCCACTTTTCTGACCAACCGAGCCTGGAGCGACATTTATCAGTGGCATTTCCAACAGCCACCATAGAACAGTGTTGTGTGTTAGCCAGTTTAGCCATTTTAGCATTGAAATCAACAATCTCATTCAAATCCATCATTGCCTTTCTTTGCACTCTCTTCGCGTGACAACTCAGTAATATCTATTTTCTCATATATCCATTTAAGACGGGTTAATCCAAACCAAGAGCAGATGAAGTCGGAGCTGAGACGCTGCTGAGAGAGAAGCTTTGGCAGGTGTGACAGGTGCTGACCTGCCCCGAGCAGGTAAGGAATCGTATTCTCACCTCAATCTGAACGCTTAATGTGAACAGGGATTCTAACCTTTGATCCGAATCACGACCCTCAGTTCAGGCGCCACAGAGACTTTAATAGCTAAATGTGAAATCAAACCGGCCCCTTTTTTTAAAGGTGTAAGATACAATCAACAATTATGGACCCAGGATGAAATGCTTAGGGTTTCCATGAGACCGGAGACAGGCTGAGCAAACACATTCCCATCCGCTAGTGAAAATGGATCTGTTGTTGACCTGTCCGGCAACACAAAAGCCATTCCCGGCGCTCAGGTGAGCAGCCCTCCTCCAGCCTGAATCACTTAACTAAATATTGTGAGTGTCCCTCTTTATATCCGAGAGTCTGTCTGTTTACCTTCAGAGCCGGAGGATTAAAAGATCAACACTGCATGCAGGTGGGGGACTCCCCGTTCCCAGGTAGACACAGGGAAAGTCAAGCTAAAAAAACGATGTTTTATCCATGCAATTAAAATGTTATACAGGAGAGAGGCACATATGTGACTTAAAATATAAATAAACATGATATTCTTGCAGAAGTATTTAATTCGAGGAGACTCTGTGCTGGAATGTGCCACATATTCATTATAAATAAGGAAATAAACTGAATTCATGTGTTGTCATTTGACAATCCGGCTAATTTAATTTAAATCCATGTTTAACATATCTGACTCGGCCTCCTGAATACAATTAAAGACACCGCTCCAGTATTACCCATTCATTACTGTTGTGGCTCGGATTCAAGCCTGTGATGACCGAACTGAGCTGGCTCGCACTTCAGTGCAGAGAGAGAAGATCCTCCTCTGCGGCTGGAGCCATGCGGAGCCGAGCCAGGAGAAGAATTAGAGTAGATTTCAGCATGTCAGCACATCCTAATATCATTTATTTTCCACTGGTTTGGATGGATGTGGCTAAAATGATTGCTGATGATTAGTCCTATGCGCACATCCCCAAATACTCGTATAAAATACTCTCTGGTGTTCCCAGATAGTATTTTAGAAGCTGCAGCAGTGAGCTGAATTTGTGTCGCAGATATTCGTTCCCCTCCTAGGTGGTGCGATCTGTATCTGTGATTATATTTCTAATCTTTTCAAGGGCCATCAGCTACTCTCTGAAGCAATTGAAATAAATCTTTGTTTATGCATGACAATTAAAAAAAGCCGCCCATGCAAGTGAACACACGCTTTTTTTTTTTTATCCTCATCAGCATTCTTTTATTCAACCAACGCAAAACTGACAAAATGTGCTTTTCGCAATCTCATCTAATCTCAATAAGCTGTTGTCCAACTGATTGTGCCGGGTTTGTCCTACATGAGGGCACATTCAGCGTATGCAGTGGAGGGAGGAACCTCGGTGTAAGAGATATCCACATGGGTGGTAGAGGAGGAACACCGAAAACGCAACCTGAAAGGCAAGAAAAAATGAAGGGTGTACGTGTCGGAGGGGGAAAAAAAGCATCATTGTTCCTTTTATCGTTCATCGAATAGTCAAAGCTTCGACTCTCTTCCAGTAATACTGAACATTAGGGAGGATTTGATTGGCTCGGAGGTCTCTCAAGCTGCTCGCAGTACGGCCGAATGTGAACACTGACCTTGACATCTGCCTCCGTAGGGAAGCACAATAGTCTGCCTATTTCCAGCCACTGACTCCTGCTGGGAGGCTGCAGCAGATGGAAAGTGTGTGCTGCCCTCCAGAGGAAACAGCGGAGGCCTTTTATGTCATCCTGTCGACTCCGGCGAAGGATTTTTCTGGAGCGAGATAAACCTGACTAAACTTTCATCAGTGAGAGGTAACTGACACGAGTTCACTCGGCACCTGACTTCACTTGCAGCAACAACACAGGCGAGTGTCTCTTCGAGTCGATGGCACCAGCCCAGTAGATAACACAGGAAAGCTCAGTTAATGCTCTAAATTAATATGCAGAAGTGAAAGTTACAATGACAACTACTCTTGAGCTGATCATGCACAATGATCACAGTTTTAGTTTCATATTGCTGCACGACAAAATGACCAAATTTGGTATCTGTTGGTAAAAACACCAAACGGTCAGTTTCAGTCTTTTTCCCTTTTTACTCTTTAAGTGAGCCAGTTTTTCCGAGGACATTAGCCTAATCCACTTCAGCTGCCTCCGTTCAGTCGGTGGAAGGATGTCTGAGCGCTCGGTCGGCCGGAGGAATCGCAAGACTGGTTTTCATAAAACATAAATACATGTTGAGACTCTGGGTGTGATCTACATTTATAAAACGATGATTTCCTTGTATTCGCTGCGAAGATGTTGCCGCCACAAATATGAATTTCATTAAATTCCGCGGGCAGGGGGACAGCGTTTGCGCGGCCGTGTCTTCATGAGAAAAACTCCCAATCTCGGCTTTCACAACACCAAAACGTCCAATGCCCTTCGACTATAAACCATGTAGAGTAATTTAATCTGTCATACCTCATAAAAACAAACAGCTAAGAAGCTCCTGGACATGAAGTGATTCAGAAAAACAGATGAATTGATGGAATAAAGACACTTAAGTGCTGCATACCTTCGACAATTTGATGGATATTAGATTTGAGTTATGGGTCGACCTGATGAAATATATTTCTAATGTTAATGTGAAAAGAGTCGGTGGTAGGACTCTCCGTGTTTGAGGTGGAGAAGTTCCAGTTTTAACACGCGTTTTTCCCATTTTTCACCCTGAAACTGTTAAATACACACAAATCAATGCAAGCACCTCTTTTACAAAATCAGCAAATAACGTGGCACCTCCATCACTTGGGATTGGACAATCTGGACAGCTTTATTTCCTTTGTGCTTCCTTCTGTTTGTGTGCTTTCTCTTCTGGATGGGAACTGCGGAGCGCCGGCCGGGTACAACACTGCTGGGTATTCCACCAGATGAACACTCGGTATGAATCAGCACGGAGCTCCAGCCAAGGCCGAGATGTGTGTGTTGGACGGCACATCGCATATGTGGAGACCACACAGGTTCCATAAGCATGTCTAAATCTCTCTGGTGCCCTCTATCTTTGTCTGAACACGTCCCCGCGGGATCGGGGTCACAAGTTCAAGAACAGCGGGGGGAACCTGCGCTCGGATGAACACATGCCGTCGTGCTGCTAATTGCCCTTCATCTCTTCATCCTAATTAACTAATTAGCAAGTGCCCACACTATTGCTGGCCTTCACTTGCATGCAAGTGAACAGAAATATGCAGCAATCAAATGTAAATTATAGGCGGCTATACACTCGCCTGTAATCAACTGAGTCATACACAAGTTAAAAACCTTCATGACCTCTTTCATCTTCTGTCTGCTGGTGATCTACATGGACAGACTGGCCGCCGCTCTCATGTTATCTTGATGGCATGACATCCCCCTCCCAGCCAGCGATTGCACACCAACAACAACGATCCTCGGTCCGTCGAAATCGCTGCACAAATATAAAGATAAACAAATGATTTCATCACCTATGGAGCTGGGTGTCTGGGCAGTGAGGGGAGAAGGAGGAAGGCACAAGTGATCTCATTCAACGTGCTGAAACCTCGCCGTTATAAATGAGTTTGTCATACCACCATGGTTGGCCATAAATGACCTCACCAGACGTGCTGCTGTAATAAACTAAACTAATAAGAATGTGCAGGAAGAAAAACACCGCCTGCAGTGAGCGCGGCTACTACGACGCGAGAGCTGGCTGCTCAAAACATAAATCTTGTCCTGATAAATCTCAATGGATGCCTGTCACTTGACATGTGTAGGAAAGGAGATACACACCCTGGACATCCGCAGCCATGGAGGAAAAGACCCCTTTACTGTGAAAAGAAACTTCCATATGTACTTGTACCTTCTGTGGCCCTTTAACCTACAACAGATGTCATCAATAAATACCCATGACCCATGAAGGCATTTCCAGCGTGTGACCAGGGCCCTTTTTTTTCCTTCTTTTTGCAGGCTGAGCTGACTTGTCTATCTGGTCAACACCTGATTAAACTGCGAGGTTTACAATATAGACGTGTAAAGCCGCTGTTCATGTGATCACAGGCGGTCAGGGGGAATTGACGTCCGAGAAGCGGTGATACTCTCAAAACCGGCTGGGTAAAGTAACACACACACCGTCGGTCCCCGTGGGAGCAGTGTGAGAGCTGCTACAATCTGCCTCCTGTTAAAAGGTCCGCTACTAACTTATGACCTATCGCCTCGCCGTTCTAATCTTTCCACAAACATCTGTAAGGGGAGATTTACATGCCCTCCTGTGACTTGGTTTAACACGTCTTCGGTTTTTCCACTGGCTTTGAAACCGGGACAGGTCCCATGAAATGTGGCTGTTTCATGTCGGTGCGTGTCAGTCGGTCGGTGTTCTGGTGCCCGGTGTTAAACGTGCACAGCTTTTCATTGACTGTGGTGATGTGGGAAAAATGTCCAGGTCACATGGGACATCTGAAATGATCGTTTTATTTTGAAACCTCTCAGGACACCAGAGTGAAAACAAAGTTATAATTAGGTATCTTTACACAACATATAATATACTTACTATACTATAGGATACTTCTACTTTTTAAATTATTTAAATGACTATACTTGAAGTTGTGGAAAACTGAAACCACTTAAGTTGCACTTATTATACTGATGCACTTAAGTCCTGATTTAATTAATTAAATACATACTTCTAATGTATTTTTAGGTACTTACCCTGAAAAGTGTACTAATGTTAAAATATATACTTGCAAATGTACCAAAGGTATACTGACATGGAACAGTGTATGACCAGTATATTAACAAAACAACATACATTTGCTTAAATTAGGTTGGCAATGTATAGAAATGACATTTTTATGTTGGAAATATGGAAATCATATAATTAGATAAGTATTCCTAAGTTTTTAATTGTACTATTATAAACTTATGTGTACTGACTGTATGATCATATACACACAGAAAAGTGATGATGATTGCTGGGTAAGATTTAAAAATGTTTTAAGTTATATTCAACTTAAAAATGAAAAAATATCAATATACTTTTGAAAAGCATTTATAGGTCAAATTAAAAATATACCTCACATAGAATCTGCTTATAACACTAATTATATCCTTTGAAAATAATAGTGAGAATAATCATTATTATTATGACTATGATACTACAGTTATATGGTCTTGCTTTGATAAACCTTATTAACTAAAAGTTTATATCTGTATCCATTCAATTATAGAAAAATGCAGTTATTTTTGTCGAATGTTTTAATCAGTAATTAAACCCAGGATCTTGGAGGTAATAGTAACTGCAGCAGACATGCATGACAGGGTCACTGGAAGTCCTTAGTGTTGTTTGACAGTGATGCTCACTGATCTGCATCTGATAACCATCATAAATGGTGCATTTCAAAGGACACAAACTTCCACATAAAGTGACTCCCACCTCTGTTTCTGGGGGTGGTCTCCCTGTATCGGCCGTTCAGGGAGGCTAAAGACGTGTTCACATGCTATCATGCAGTGTCCTGGTCAGATAAGTACGATAATCTGTTCAATATGTAAAATGTTTATTTTGTGGAGGGACCTCGAAACAAACTGAACCAATATTTAGAGAGAATTGCAGCCAAAATTCTCCGTATTCCCCCAGCCATTACTGCTCCCTCATTTATCTTCTATTCTCTTGGGTAATATGTAGAGAAGGAAACTAATGCATTAAAAGCCTGAAGGACACTATGACATTTTTGCCGTATTATTTTAAGGAATTTTCACAGACTTAAAAAAAAACCTCATTTATTAGGCTTTCTTGAAATACAGAAGAATAAAACATGCAGCTTATGTAATACTGCTGGGTGTAGTACTGCATCACAATCATACACCTTATTAAACTGTACGGCCATGCATATATAACACACGTTTTATGTTCCTATCATGTCCACTGAATGATTAAAATACAATAACATGATGTGTGTTTTAACAATATACTCATATTTTAATCTTCAGAGATAAATTGCATTTAATTACTAACGTCATTTGGTTTGGTCCTCAGATTATACAATCAATATCAACTGTTAAACTTTACTTTAAGACCAATACTGGAATTAGCAATTAAAAACTACATAAATAAGAACATAATAAAATCTGTACACTCACTAATGGTTCTTCAAACAACTGTTATAAATATATATACGTACATATATATCAATGCAATATCAATATATATCAATTAAATGTCCAACTACTGAAGTTTCTATAATCTAACTGTCACAAATTAATCAAATGAAGTGAATCCTGTGGAGAAGCTGGACGTATCTGGTGTCTCAGAACATCGCATGCTAAAGGAGTAAACCTTGGTGGTCCATTGTTGGTCACTATTAAGGCTGCATTATTTTTCTTCCTCTTGACCCTTGGAAATGTCTACAACACCAAGATGCCCTCTCTTAGAAATAGCAGCTGTGTGTAGTTACATAACAGGAAACAGCTGTCAGAGGCAATCCCAGTGTCTGGCTCTTTTGGTCCCGGGTCTGGACTCCTGTAAAGGTTGTGGTGTTTGTTTGGAGAGCATGCTTGGTCCTTGTGGAAGCATCTTGGAGTCAATGGACTGGAGGAAGTGTAGGGTTCACAGAGAGATGCTGAGTGTCCGGGCATCAGGTGGCAACGTGGTGCACCGGGTGATCCGTCCATGCTGTCGCTCGTATAGGACGACACTGTGAAACACCTGTGAGTGAATGATGAGCAAAATAAATCATTAATAAAGTTAAGACAACAAACCAACTGTTTTTCACTGACAGCATAAAACGGCCCATCGCTTAAGTGGTAAAACAGAACGTTACTAGAATGCAGATTATTATTGAGCTAGCTAGGGAAGAGTGAACTTGCACAACACTGCCCATATCAAGAGTAGGTCTGGTTACTGGTACGTAGCACAGGCAGCCATTGAATACATAACTTGGCCTCCGACCTCACTGTCGTGTTGAGTTCATCCCATAAGTGGAAATAATTAGTATTCGTAAAATACTCAGTATTTTATGAGTACCAAGTCAAAAGAAAATACAAGTTTCTGCCTTCCTCTTGCTCTTTAATTGTGTTATTTAATATCTCTGCAGGAGCATCGTGGGGATGCCGTGCTAGACGCTGTTTCATTATTGTGTTATTCATTAAAAAGAATAATGATCCAACTGCATTGGTTTGAAACGCATGTGACTTGTCTAACAGACTACAACATTGAACATTTCCATTAATAACTTCCAGACAGATTTTCCATCTGTTATTCTTAACAGATTTCACTGTGTGATCGACTATTAACCCCTGCGCTGCCGGTGCAGAAGGAACGCCGGCGCCGGGTGTCCACCAGGCGGCCCGGAGCAGTTCCTCTGAGTGTCACATGAATCTGAATGGCTTGAATCTGTTAATTGACCAGTTTGTTGACAGCTAACACACGGATACAAAAGGATGCATTGTACATAGTATACCGCCAAAGGCCACGACGAGGCGTGACGATTTGACACCCTGCAGATTGATGACCTCGGATGAGATTGGGTTTGCGGGGATTTCTGTTGAGAGCAGCAAGAACTCGCTGCCATCGGTGACACCAGTCTTGCAACATGTTTTGTTCATCGGTGGGAAAATGTTCTCACAGCGGCATCCCTGTTCCAGAGTATCTCTTATGCAATGACATATTTCGTGGTTAAACACGATAAGCAGGCTGACATAAGGTTGGAAGGAATTTGACTCATACATTGAAAGGTTGGTTGACAAAACATGAATATGCTCCACGTAGTGCACTAAAGCACCTTAAGACACACCGATGCACTCTGGGCTATTGTTAGCTAACGAACTAATGGAGCTTATCTCTGTGGCGCTAAAGGTTGAAGATAATGGATTTCATGATATTAGTTGAAATGGGTTAGATCAAGCCTACAAAAGTCATTTAATTAAGTAGTTCTGTGTGCATATATTGTTAGATATGTATGAGGATGTGATCTGAAAGGTACAAAAGGGCATTTTATTTAATCTCCTTAATGGTATTGCCGTGACAAACACTAAAAGTATGCATCTGCTGCAAAGTGTGATTCTATCATTGTTCCTTATTCACTACAGTGAACACCGGAGAGTAGTTGTTCTTATCTCCCATCAGGGTGAATGAAGGTTCAGGCTTTACAGTCTGGAATGTTTGTTTGTATTAGGGCTTGTTTGTTATGATCTGCAGAATGAATCAAATATTTAAAAGCAATACAGTCGTCAGTTTTCCATCAATTTCCATTAATTCAGGCACACGTGCAGCATCAGGATGGCCAGTCTTGCCATAATTTACATTTTAGGAATAAATATATTAATATTAATTTCAAATTTGCACATTGCACCTCCCCACAGCTATCTGAATCCTTGATGACCAGCCTACCTCTTTGATATGTTGATAAGAGAAATGGGAGGACCTGTTACGCCATGTGGCCTCTCATATTATGAAAAAAAAGAAGGAAAAAAAACAAGAACATTTTGGGCAACTGAG
The DNA here is from genome assembly GCA_901007825.1 of Macroramphosus scolopax. NCBI lineage: Eukaryota > Metazoa > Chordata > Actinopteri > Syngnathiformes > Centriscidae > Macroramphosus > Macroramphosus scolopax. The sequence continues at coordinate 16,496 of CAAKHC010019305.1, read as the reverse complement.
GAGCAAAACCTGCATTTTGCTGCCTTGTTTTTCCTCTGTGCATGTCTCCTTTCATCACAGTCACACCAGTAAATACAAACAACAAGATGACTCTATGTTGTTTCCAATACTGTGGATGCAGTTCAGCCACAGAGCAGACTTACTCACTGTTTTGCAGTTTTGCCTGCAATTTTCTGACAACCACAGACATTAAAAGGATAGCTGTCTCAACTGAAATGATATAGCGAAATAAGTACTTGTTGACAATTCTGCGCTTCACTGAGATTAGTGCCTGGCGATAAGCTGACTCTCAACATGGTCAAGAAGCCAAAAAATTCATTTTCAGCCAAGCATTCATCTCAAGCACCAATTCATCTGAGATGTCAGACTCTGAGAAGAGACCAGCGTCAGCAAAGGTTATGATTAAAGGAGGCTGGAACCGAGGCCGACAATCACAGAAACACATGATTGTGAGAATGAATGTTAAATTATAGCTGAAAACTTGATGTAAAAAAGGGCTGAGATTATAAATCAGATGGGTCAAAAGTTAATATTATGGTTCGGTTGGGTAACTTTTCTGAGGGACCTGGATTCACGAAGGTTTTGAACGATCAGGCTTCAAGCTATGTGCTTGCGGCCGAACCACAGCGGTTCGGAACACTCGGCGTTGAGTGAAGGTGTCACCACACCGAGAACTGAAATTAACAATAAAAAAACAAGTAGTGCAAACAAAGAGACAGCAAACACTGAACTCATCGGAGGGCAACTCTCACACACTGTTGTCTTCCTGCGTGAGGTTTCAGATGGAGACACATGTCCATCTCTGTAGGATCCTTTATATTCTGCTTTCAGACAATGAAAAAAACAATTGAAGCCTGTCTATTTTGTTTTTCGACTATATTGTACTCGCTCAATACTTCGCCGATTACCATCATTTTTGGTCCCTATGAGTCATTTCATCTCCTATTCATGAGGTTGAAAAACACCACAATTATCCTTTAACTTATCACTCGCTCGACTTGTCTTGTCTTACTTGATTCTTACTACAGTAACTCAGGACTTGCTTGAGGCTTGAAGGTTAAGATTTAAGAGACTTCTCTGTGACTTGCACATGTGTAACTTTCTCCCACATCTGTAAATTAGATACACTGTTTGGACAGAGTTCACCGGAATACCAAGCCAACAGAACCGCATGGAGAACGGACTTAGAACTTTGAACACATAAGATTACAATGCAAAAAAAAAAGATACAGTTTGCCAGTAATTTCCTGCTCCCCATTTTAAAGAATTTAAGGTAAAAATGACAACCATGCTATAATACTTGTCCTCACTTTGGAGCAGAAAATGAGGGAGCTGCACCCAAAAGGCATCCATTATGTGTGATGGAAAATAACGAGAGCTGCAAATCAATCCCGTTGTGTAATCGGATACTGTATGTACACAATAAAGATTCTCAAAGCCACTTTCCCTTCAACAGGTTCAGCAACTGATCAAAAGTTTGCTGAAGGTCATAAAAATTCCTCACCTTCAGTTAAATTTATGGCAGTACTCATTAGGTGAAATAAAACAGATTAATGCAAGTGCAAGTAAATGTGACCTATAGGTTTAATAATGACGTTGAGGGAACTTGAGCATGTCTTTCCATTCTCCGCAGCCATCCTGGAGCTCAAATAAAACTCCTGTTAGTGAAGGTGTACATTGGAAACATTGGGAGAGACTGCAGATGAAGTTTTAACTGGTCTACGTTCTGTTTGCAACCTTTAAGCACAGCAGCTCAAACGTTATATAGACATAATCTTTCGTACAACTGTTTGTATGTTTGTACCTTAATAGTTTATTTATTTTTGAGGTTTCACTATCGCTTTCCTAAAATCTCTGGCCCGAGAGTTAACTTCTTTCTCCTGTTCTGGGGACTTAAGTGATAGTGTGAGATTCTTGTGTTGATCTCGAGTGTTAGTCCACATCATGCTATCCCACGGGAATGGGGTATTAGTTTAGAGAAAAGGAAGCCACTACCTCATTACGCTGCTAATTTTAGGCACCAGGAAAAGATGTTTGGAAACTTTTGGCCCAGAATGCGAGTGCTGGAGTGGTACCCGCTCTGCTCTCGAGTCCCATGGGTGAAGCGGGGTGATTTTGGTTCTTGAACAAGCTCAAAGAAACAATTTACAACATATACAGTGGAACTTCAAACGTGTCCTATCAGAGTCGGGCATCAAACATGAATGATTCCATATGAAATAGCAACTTTCTGTTTACCGTAATTAGGGGAATATTTTTCCATTAGGGAAGTAAAAACAAATTAACATTGCTTTGGTTGAGAAGCTGACAAGTACTCAGGTTGTGGTACGGACGTGCCATATCTCAGAAAAGATAAAAAGCCACTGGATGCTTCAGTTGGTCACTTTTTAAAATGTGTAAAGAGACAAGTTAAATCTGCATTACCAGAATTTGTTGGCCACTAGAGGGCAGCACACCAACCTGTAATTACATAAAATGAATATGGCTAATGTGTTAGCATCAGACACTTGTGTATTCATACATTCAACAAACACAGAGCAGCATTACCATTAGCATTAGCATTAGCATCACATTTCCACATGTCATAAATAACAGAATAACTCCTCGTAGCTCGGTTCTCTTCATCCTGATTTAAAGCATCAGCTGCTTGATGCTCCGCTATGTTAACCGAAGAGTAGCTAGCTTTGTCTTGGCAGTGGATTTTTGGCAAGATATGCCAACTGTGTTTATGAGAGAAATTATAGTGTAACAGAACAATAAGGTTGCAGGCAATAAAACCAAAACAATCGGCAGAAAGACGCTAAAATGCCCCATTGCGCTATTATCACTGTTCGTTTTATATTCTGTAGCTTAACAGTGTCACAATCTCGATGGATTATTTAATTATGTTGACAACCTTCCTTATGCCTATCTTCTGATATTCAAATAGTCTTTTCTGTAGTTTAACAAATATAATATGTTTCCTTGCTCAGTCCTCCATTTATAGAGTGTTATAGGAGAATAAAAACTTGAAAAGCATGTTGAGAGGCAGAAGTCTCTTAAACCCTGGCGTCGGCTTTGTGTTGACCATAAACCTGGCAGGAGCTATGGGGAGAGATGGAGGGGGTAAACCCAACAAACTCATGATGGCTGATTAATTGCAGATGAAACAAATGACACTCGGACACTGGGTTCAGAGGCAATATACTCTAGGAGCACAGCTGACTAGAAAGATGTGGCGCCAGGCCTCCTATAAAAGTCTGTGATGGTTATTAAGACTGCGCCCGGGAAAAGGTAATAGAGTATCCTCAGAAGACATCATGCAGGTTGGCATAAAGAGGGTAAATTCCTCTCTCTGTACAAAACATTCATAAAAAAAATCCCTACAATACTGGGTTAGATACAAAAATTGGGCAAGGAGCTAAGAGAAGCCTCTACAATATTCAGACACTAAATATTATCTGAGGTGAATTACAGGACTCGGCTCTTTAAGCCATTTAGGAACAACGTATAAATACACAATTTGTCCTAATCTGGTTCCTCCCTTGGACGGTGCAAAGAAAAGTGTTTGTTTTTCTGTTGAAACATCCATTTCCAACACTGTACATCAGAGGACCGTCTCTTGCCAGTCACGTCAGACCACCCACCCTCATAGTGTTGAAACACAGTCAAGAAACGGTCATTAAACCATTTCCCCAGGTCACTCCAAAATCAGACTTGTTAAAGTTGTGAACTGGGGGAGAGTGACCCAGCAGCTTGACATCCAACAAACTCGATTCTCAGCACACTCGTCCCATCTGATAATATTCCAGTTTGCTTCCACCAAAGGCCAAACTGCATGAGTCAGCATTTTAGGCATCACTGTGTCTTGTCGGCATGTCTTCTATATGCCATGTGTCTGTGGTTTGGAAATGATCATTTATGATTTGTTTGGACAGTTTCATGACACTTTAAAACATTGCATAGTCACGGCTTCACACAACATATACAAGGGCATTCAGAAAAGTATCTATTGAGGCAGTGCAGAGCTACGAAATTAGCATCCCGATAAGTTACGTCTAGAGGATGTTGTTGCTAAACAGATTATCAATAGCTGTTTTAATTGTGTGTAAAATAAAAAATGAACACACTGACGACAAAAACTGATGATTAATGAACCTCCTGAGATGGATAATGTTACCGTCAGTGATTGATCCGATTAGTATGAGGGCGTACATTGGAATGTAAGGCATCAGGGCTAGCTAACGTTAGCTAACGCCCTAGCTTGGAAGAAGTTAGCATTTAGCAGCTAGGACTGGCTAACGTTATCAGTGACCAACAACAGTTTTGGAGGACTAATGATTTATATAAGCATTTAACCGTAGCGTTATATGATCAACTAAATAAAAACGTAATTAAATAGTAAGCTAACTGCATGCTTTAATTCTCCAAGCTATGTTCAGTAGCATGGTTTGAGAGGATCGGAGGACTCTATCAAACTCGGTTGCTACTTTTGTAGATTGACTGTATTAGTTGACTGTTACTTTGACAGTAATAGTTTCTTTTTATATTATATTTTTCAAAAATCCTAAGACTTACTTTGACTCTTGTGTGACTTTACTGTGATCTCTAACTGACGATCATAACATTGCATCACTGCACTTTTGCGTAAAGACGAACTCTGCCAAAGTAACTCTGGTCGCTCCATCAACTGAGATCTCATTTATCTTTTGTCCTTATCTCCCAGCGACCTTACAGTTTGACATGAATAATTACCAGCTACTTTGTCTGAGGCTGTCTGTGCGGTTGTGAGCTTTTTTAACTTTTGGAGAAACTCACGGCAAAAACAACAACGCAATAAGCACTCACTCGGTGCCAAACCCTTTATGTGTGCACGTTGTTGCCTACACCATTTCCAGAACACTGCACAGCTTAAGTGGTCAGCATCAAAGTCCATTTTTTTTTATCAGCAAAACTGAGCAGTGACTTGCAGTCGCCGGGGGATTTACCCGAAGGATATAAAATATAAAAACAAGCCAGACGGATTCTTTTAGAAATACATTTACATCCATGCGTCTATTGTAAATCTATTGTTAATTTCCTAAGCTGTCATGTTGACACAGCCTGTTCTATGCAGCTGTTATATTTATGTTACTGGAATAGACAATGAATGATTCTTAACTCTGAAAAGTTAGCAGCATTAGTTTGATCACAACTAGATGTTCTCATCTTCAGTAATTTCTGGCTCAGTGTATCATAAATAACAAGGTGATGTGTATCATAATGGCATTGAAAGCTAACCCTCACCCAGGGAGGAATGTTTCTTCTGTTTTGGGTTTGAGCATGCTGTATAGACGTCATGCTGACTATTGGCCTGATTTTCACACAGATAGTATGACAGTGTTTGCATACTTTGAGAAGCCACTGAGAAGATTAGTTAATTGGCATCAAAGCAGGTATAGCAGGGGCTGCCAGCTGCATCTGTCTTTGCATGAGCAGCAGCCTGCACAGGTGAAGTGGAGTTCATGACGTCAGCTCCCCAGCATGTCACATCAGGGAGGAGTTCACGAAAGGAGATGAACTGCAAGACTCACCTTCTTCATGTATTAGGGTAAAAACACATATGAGACCCTCTCAGACTTTAAAAGAAACACTTCTGCTGATTTAAATGCATTGCAAAGGGGATGGGATTGATTTGAGGGGAAAGCTGAAAAGGAAATTAAAGACAAAAGCTAGGAACCAATCACAAGTGTGTGACCAAATAATAACCTTGCCGCTCCTGTTTTAAAGCCAACAGATTTAGAATGATGGATGAGCAACATTCAGTTTTTTTTTTTTTCAAGGTTGGAAGAATGTCTCTCTGGCAGAAGCACAATCCATAAATAGGTGCCAGTTCGAGACTGGTTTCTCCCTACGTGGTGACGTGTGGTTTGCTTTTTGGAACTGTATAAGCACACAAAAAGCAAAGGGGCCACACTCTTGGTTTTCTTTTTTCTCCGTTTCATTCCCTCCCTCCCTCTGGTTCGAAATTCTGTGTGATGATTTCCAATTTGATGTAACACAAACGTGCAGGATATCCCCTTCTAATGCTTCGGTGCAGTGTTCTTTCAACCCCGTTTAACCAAAGCAGGCAGCCTGACAGGAACATGGGTAGAGCATTAGTGGAGGGTTTCTCTATTACATGTTAACATACATTCCAAAAAAAGGATTTCATTGGGCTGAAACTCATTACTTGGTGGTGAGTAGATCTGAAATGTAGACGGCATCTTGCAAATGTTAACACTTCAAAGTAATCTATCGAGGAATTGAAGGAAGTCTAGCAGAGCCACGGTAACACATAGCTCTTAATTGTTTGTGTTAATAACTGGAGTTCTTTGAAGTTGTATGATGTATCAGAAGGTATAAATAGTCAAATATACAGTAGAGGAGATTGATTCATGTTGCTTGAAAATATTGTCTTTGCAGACCACTGGTGCCACAGCGTATATTTGTTCTTACCTGTGAGTATGGGCGCTTTGTTAATGTTGACGGGAAGGTGTGGAGGCGCTTGCATCAGATGCTGTTATGATAGCACTGCACTGTAAAAACATTTGCACGAAACGAGTAGACACACAATAGAATTCAGCTTTATCCCCTCTTATAATTTTATGTCCTGGCAGGAAATTTAGTTTAAGAGTTTCAGGCATCCGTTTGCTGCCCATCCAAGCTGCATGGGCCAAGCTTATCTACACATATAGAGATGCTTTTCAGGCCAACTCCTCAGCTATGATATCACCATGCTGGTAACTGTTCTGCCAAGACATTCATGGCTGCTGTGCAAGAGTCAGCCTGCAATATGGGTTGAAGATAACGTGATGTTTTAATGTTGTTGTTTTTTTTTCCCGCCTACTTCAGCAAAAGGTGAGAAACCAAGCTACCAGCATTTCTCTCATATTTGTAAGCATAGTTCTTCAGGAGAGATATGAGGTCTGCAGAGGCTGGGGGTTGTTGTAAATTACCTGGTGATGAAACTGATAATCCTTGTCAAAACAGCTCCTATACTGGAATGGGCGGAGTCCAGATCCTTGCCCATCTTTCCCTGGAAGGTTTGTCACAGTTGATTAGGTCATGATCAGGGACGTGGTTGAGCAAACTCACATAGGTTGAGTAATAGTAAATGCTCAACTGTAGTTACAGAGCTGTTTTTAAAAACCAAAGGATTGGAAGAAATAAAATTTAACTGATATTACAATTGATTTCTGATCACAAGATGGTCAAAACTCCCTATTTATCAGACATCATTAACAGTTTTGGTTATACCGTCACACGCCACATGTTTGTCACACGAAAGGATCACAGGGACAAGGGTATTGTTTACAGATTAATCACTTTGTTTAGCATATCTGCACCCTGAAAGCATTTGTACACAACTATAGCCAAGCCATTTAAAGGCTAGGTTGCACTGTGCCTAACAATTTCAAATAGTCAGACATTTAACCACGTAATTGCCATGAAAACCCCCCTTTATCGGGCCAGAAAACGCTTTGAGGATAAGAATTGTTGATATAATTAAGATGATACAGTCAGTCAGAGCTTGCAGAGAGCAACTTCATGTTTAATTGCTTAAATCAACATGATAAGATGCCCTTTGCATGTCTACATAGCTCTGACAAAGCACGCTGACGTTGCAAAACGGACATTCGCTCTGTAATTATTCCTCCTTTCCAAAGATCAGATCAGCAACAAACCTCGAGATGAACAATATGAGAACACCTTGGATTTGTTTGATATTTGGAATAATACGTCTTGCATGAATCAGATTTCCTCGAGTACAATTTATAGGTCAGGGGGCTGAGATGCAGTTTTAAAAACTGAATTCAATTGCGACTCAAATCAGTTATATCATTCCACTCACTCATCAGACTAGACCGTTCAGCACAAGCACAATCTCATGATCATTACCATTACAGATGAAAGGCAAGGCTCAATTAGAGTGGCTCCAATTGCTGCAATTAAATAAGTGTGGTTGAATGATAATATCTTTTCCCCCCAGAAATAAAAGAAAGAGGGCAGCATTGAATAATCATACAATCAAAAACAATCAAGTCGGGCTTTGAAGTTGTTGCACTACCAAATCTTAGAAATACATCTGGTGGAGAAATGGTGTTTTTGGGCTCAGCCGACAGGCGCCATTGGACCACTTCGACGCAGGCCACGGGGTCGGGCCTACTTATTCCAGTACCATAGGACTGCTTTTGTTTTGCTGAGGACACTGGTGTGTATTCCCACCCACAGAGCCTTGCAGCAGACCGCCACAGCTCTTTCAGAGCCGTCCAAGAGTTGTCCCATGATCCCATCCCTGCATCAAAACCAGCTGAGCATGAGTGCTGCGCGGTGAGCACTCGTGCTCACACATAATTTGTAGCTGACTGCTACTCTTGCAACCAATTGATCACTGTGTAAACAAACATGATATGAATGGAACAAACCTTCTCTGCTTCAGTCAGAAAGATTAACCCGCTGCTTTGGATTCAAAAGGCTTTAAGTTGCCTTTTCAAGCATTTGGTATTGATTTCAAGTTTTCTGTTGTGTCATCATTTCATCTGTGTTCATACAATGGATACGGTGCTGAATGAAATGCAGACTGTCCATTTCACAGCTGAAGAGCTGCTTACGGGACAGTTTTCCAGCTGGGCTGAGATACAGTGTAGTTTCCCTTCACCCAGTGGACCTCCGGGGCACTGATGCGTGAGAAACAGAATACACCCTGATTGCTGTAGACTGGGACAGAAGATATTTCTTCAGTTGTTAGACATTACTGGAGCAAACAAACACGGCGACCAATTTACTATCTTGAATCAACACAAAATGCGTGTGCAAAGCTTTGAGCAAATAGTGTGCAGCTGCAACAAATTGTACAGTGGACATCTAATGTGCAGGTCTGGGGAAGATTCTTTCCTTTTTTAACTTCTTGGGAATTCTGGAAAGCACACGTTTCATCGGAAGTCTTAGTGACGGTGATGTTTTTGGTCCTTTTGAAGTGTCTTTAATATCTAAGGGCAGCCTCCTCAGTTAGGCACAAACACAAACAGAGACAAGCTGACTTTGGTATGAACTTCTGGAGCAAGACAAATTATCTTCACATCTTCTGACTCATTAACAAGCGACCCAACGATCAGGATATGATGCTTCATCCAACCCCTATCTTTTGCTGTGAATAGCTGACAAATGCTTCTTCTCATGGAACAAAGATTATACAGTTAGAGCACTTAGAGGGCATTAAAGGACATTTTTTGTACCAATTTTAATCTGGATAAATTGTGATTAAATGTCTGATTAAGTTTACCAGAAGTGAAAGTTTATTATTCCAAAGACTAAGTGAGTCTAATCATAGACTCCAGTTCTTCGGGATTCGCTGCTGCTACTGAGATAAGCAGATATTTTTACCATGTTTACAAGAACTAGCCACTTATTTGCGTGGTTTACTTTAAAAAGCAAAATCTGGGTCACACACATTTGGTACCTACGTCATAGTAATTGTGTCTTATTTGAATGAATGAGTGACCTGCTGCACGATGTACGACAGCAGTGGGGCGGACACAAGCACAAACTACACAAAATACATTTGGTTTGCTTGTTACTTTGCCTTCCAGTCCTTCTTTGGGGGTGTAATCTGTCACATATTACGAGCTTTTTGACAGAAGTGTGAAGGAAATACATTAAACTGCCTCGGGGTTACCCACGGCAAACGTAACCGCAAACAGACCGTGCCCGACTTCTCACAACAGGTATTTTTGTCGAGCCAATAGCCCAAGTGAGAGGTGGACGTTTAGCTTAAGTTACTTCAAATGAGAAAATGCTGTCGGAGGCCTTTCATGTCCTCGACTCCGACACCCTGTGTCACTCCGCGTGGTGATAGCCGTGAAAAACTGTTTTGATGATGATGTCACGATGTCTTAATCTCATTGCTCTGTTGTGTTTGCCTTGCTCTAGGGCACTACTCCTATATCCTGCCAGGACCACAACTCAATATACAAATGTGCCGACAAAGCAGTGCACACACAGGTTAAACTGCAGCAGGTAGGATTCAGGAAGCAGCGACGGGTAAATAGTGTGAGCAATATTTACAGAGGCCATTGTCCCAGTCAAAGAAAGCCGTTAACATCTCAAACATGAAATCTCTCTGATAACCGATAATTAAAGTCCAGTAGCTGATACGGAATTGCTGCATAGGTTTAATTCATTTTATAATACAATATGTCATTATTTGTTGTGCAAAACACAGAAAAACATGAGTATTCAAGTCCAAGTATCTTTCGCCAAATATGTTTCAAGATTCTGTTTCTGCAGTTTCATTTCACACCTCAAATGTGAAACATATTCTCGTGCGCTGTTCTGCTGTTTGGCACCGCAGCCAATCGACCACATGACTGCAGAGGATGTGTCTGTTTTATGATGGGATTATTCCCTTGCCGCATCTGCTTGAAAGCCTAAGACATGCTACTTGTACATCTGATGAAGTGCTTTGGTTTAACAAGCGGAGAATCTCTGCACCAACAGTTCGCAGACATGTGAGAGTATCTGGCCTACGTGTCCGACAGCCACACATGAATTCTGTTGACATCTCTGTCATGTAGATGGTAGGCAGTGTGAATGGAGTTGTGATTGCGAGCACTTAGCTGGCTTGGGGAACAGAGTCCAAGAGAACATGTATGCAGTTCGATAAGGCCTCAAGTTGCTGGGTTGTGCAGTTTACCAGTTTCTGGAAGCTGAAAACGTCCATGTTCTTCAGTGGCCTCTCTATTCATTCTAGTCCCCTATTGAGACATGTCACCTTCTATGTCCTTCTACGTCCTTCTATGTGAAGGAGATGCACTGCACGAACTTCATTGACCCCCTCTGTGTCTTAATGACTGTTGGAGCACAGGAAGAGGCTGAAAGTGAAACTAGTAAGTTATTTACTTTCTAAAACGTAAACACCAAACACTGTGTCGGCATGCCACTGAGACCACAGTTGGTATTAATAGCGACCATTCGGACTGGATGACTACTGAAAGACAAATCGAAAACAAAACCCGAGAGCAAAGAACTCCTTCCTGAAGCAGAACACACTGATAAATGGAGGTATGCTAATTTGTTAGCTAAAGCTACTGGCATCAGTAATGTTATATGTGTGTGTGCAGCAAGATAACAATTCACATTTACTCTTGCAATAAATGTATTTCTTATCTTCTCTCATGCAAGTTAAAGAAAACAACCCTTAGAAACACCCAGTGTCCTGAACTCTAACTAAATCATTTCTATACTTATAAAGAGCAGATTTTCTTTTATAGCTTTTGTACTTTTTCATTATTCCTAACTCACTTTTCAGTGGCGAGGTACTTCCTTCCTGACCCCAAGCGAAGGTTTCTGCGTGCATGTCTTCAGGCTTCCTTGTGAGTATGGCTCTCCTTCAGTGCAGAAAATTGCATTACAGTCCGGGCAGGAAAACATTCGAGGGCCAACTGTGTTTTTTTGACTCAGTTTACCGTTTTAGTCACAAGAAGGTAATCTAATCTTTCATCCTAAATGAGGACATATTTCATGGCAAATGCATGATCACTTAAACAGTTCACCTCGCCTTATTCAAATCACATTTTCCTTATTGGGACAAGTGATACCCACATTTCAAATGCAGAAATGTTTGAAGGCCGAAGGCTTAACTTGATATATGGTATAGGAGGAAATAATACGTGTGGTGTAGCTGACATACTGAAAGCATTTTCACATCTGAAGGCTGCTTTAGAGGGAGCTGACCTAGCCTGGCACTGACTGACATCATGCAAATACACAATATTTATTTCTGCACACATTTCCTTCTTCTACGCTAACAAGACGGCTGTTTGTGAATGGAGACCGTCACTTGTGTCTTATAGTAGCACATGGAGAGGAAGCAAACATACACACTGCATCACAATCTGGTGTTCATTTGATCGTTTTGAACATGGCAGCACACCTGGTTTTGATTTCGCAGCGTGCATGCTGGTCAGAGTTGCCTTTTTTTTTTTTATTGGAAATCTTGTTCAAATATTCCCCTGCTCCAGTCCTCGCTGACCTCTGACGGCTCCCATGGGGCTCGTGGGTACATCCAGGAAGCGCGACGCTGCGGCGTTCGGTGGACTAGTGTGCATGTTTGCTAAGGTGACACTCGTGGAGCTGTTCAGCAGTTTGGGAAGTGTTTGCTTACGGCCTTCCTGGTTCCAGAGAAGAGAGAGAGGATGTTATCGCCCAATTGAGCTTTGACAAGTTGATTGGCTGCAATAATAGGTGTGGCTTCTTGAGTCAATAGATAATATTACCTATTCAGACTGGTGTAGCAGAAATATTGACTATTGACTCGGGTATATTCTACACTACATGCAGCCACTTTACACACATTAACTGTATTGTTTCCTTCAGTTGCCAAATACGTTTGTAAAATATGCGCATATTATCTCTTCTGTAATTAGATCAGTGTAAGATGACACGCTTCTGCGATTGATTTTCAAACTATTATCATTTAATTATTTAATTTCTATTATATTTTATGGCATTGCTTTTTGTTTCTAACTGAACATTCAGGTCGAGTTAATTCAAACAAATTATATTCAGTGTTCAAGTGAAAGGGTATCTACAGCATATAATTCCATTACATGATGTATGCAGCACTTAAACATATCTGCTAAACTGGCCTCGTTCTAATAATAAACATTCACGGAATATTTTTTGGCCGCGTGGAGATACGATGGCAGAGTATTTTACTGTTCGCAGGCTTTTCACGTCTGTACAGGGGCAAACAGCAAGCTGGGATTTTAATAAATCTGTTTCATGGCGCTCCCAGTCTCCTGTCGGTGCCTCCCTCTGCTGCTGCAGCTATAACAAGAGAACAGAACCAGTAAACGCTCTGCACATATATTGGAAAGGACGCTGCGCTTTAGATAAAGTCCACAAATCTGGTATGATTACGATAGCTCTTAAAGTTTAGAGATATTTAAAAGGCCTTGTGGGGGAATCGCCGGAGTCCATCTTATTCCAGACAGGATTACTTTTTATGAGGAATGTGTCGATCGTTACTGTGATTTTGGTTTGTTTATTGTTGTCATTTCTTTTTTTCTCATGTATCTTCTAACGATACAACATGTCGGTATTGTGCTGCGTCTGTATTTATCATTGTGTAGCATGCTTTCATTTGTCCAGTTGTTTGGAAACAAGAATTGCCACAAAGCTCTGTTTGATTTATATTGCTGCATTTCTTTTATTAGTGTCTGGCCAATTATGCGTTCTTGCTTTGGATAGAATATACGAACACACGATGGTTTTTCAGCCCAAATCCATGTGCGATCTGAAATGGTAAATGATTCGGCTTAGCCGAGATAAACCCGGAGTCTGGGTCGCTGCTTTGCTTCAAACATTAAGTTTCTCTTGCTTGACATGGATCACTATCCTGATGTCAAGCTGACATTCTGTTCTGATTTAGGCTAATAATTTACTGCATCTGGCATCCGGGTCTGCACAACAAGACCAAAGGAGCGGCACCAGCGTTCAGAAAGAACCTGATATTTCTACACCCTAATCAGTTTAAGATGATTGTGAAAAAAAACACTATTTGTGAGATACAGCAGACCGAAACTTCATTCTAGACTCACAGAGCCATTAATATAGATATAATCATAGGTCTCTTCCAGAAGTTTTTTACCCCCAGAAGGAATTCCTCTCTAGCGAGCGTCTGACTCCCTTCAAAGCCAAAGTGTGACTTACAAATGATTTGCTGTGAATGAGTGACGGGGGACACGAGAGATTACTGACATCCCCCTTTGTGGAAAATTGATTTTGCTCAAAGGGTTTCGGGAGGCATGAGCCCAAGCATTGGACGTATCCAACCACCAGAGCTTGTTTAATCCAAACTACATTTTAACAACAAAGCCCCATCAATCGTCACATCCTGGATACAAACAGAACCTCCTTAAAATTGTATCATTGTTAAATGGGTCTTTGAATTTGAAAGCAATCTAATGTAGAAGTTAGCGTAGGTTACTCAGCGACAGTTGACTAACCTCATCTTGTCCTGGTTGACCTCAAATAACAAGGAGGCTGCAAGACGCAGCAGATCAGCATGAAGACATCAGAGTGACGGAGGGAAATGTGGGCCAGCTTCCCAGCCATCAAAGCAAGTTCGGAGCTGCCCTTTGAAAAACAATGGCGCAACAGCTAATGTGGCTCATTGAAACGCTCGGCTTGCAGTGAATGGCCACGGTTCCTCACGTTAAAAGACATCTTCAGAGTCGGGCTTAGTGAAGGTGAGACTGTGTCACTTCCACTGGCGCCTGGCCTCACCTGGCTGCATAACTCCACCGGGCGTCGTAGCCGAGCGCACGCTCTTACTGTATATGTGAGTGCTGCCAAATATACACACTGAAATAATTTCCATTTGTTCACCAGTCTGACGGTTTGCAGCGATAATAAACATCCCTTTTGAGGAGTTTTATACGTTGACTGTTGCTGTCGAATTATGTTGATAAATTTACAGCTAATTATTATTATTGAAACCAAATTCAGTTCAAAGTGCACGCTAGGATCTGGTGTTTTATTATGTCAGTATGAAGGGATCTGTGTGAGCATATACTTAAATGTATGTCTAGTTGAAGAGAGTATGTTAGCACCAGGAGTGTGCTCGCCCACAGAGGGAGAGAGAGAGAGCAGTGGGCTGCGGCCTGCAGACTTTGTGCAGCACTTGGCTGCTTTCAGACAACTTTCAGGAAGCAAACACACAAATACGATCTGGTTTCTTTGTTCACGATGCCGGATGAAAGTCATCCGAGGAACGCTTAAAGTTCAGGAAATTCTCAGTTTGATTTTTGTTAACGTCTTTTCAATTGCTTTTGAAATGCTGTGTAACCAGATGGAAGAAAAAAAGAGTCTTTACAAATGGATTCATACAAAATGTTAGATTGAAACTAATCTTATTTGATCAGCATTTTAATACAATCTCTATTTTATAATGATTTGTAAAGACCAAATGAGTTTTTCAAAATTGTGTGTTGCACAATTTGAACCTTATAAAATAAAATCTAAATAGTAAAAAAAAATAAAAATTATTTTCTTTGTCAATTTGATGTTAATTGTTCCTGTTCGGGGAACCTTCAATTCACAATCTGAAACACAGTCACGAACATCTTAAAATATTATTACATATTTTGACCGGTGTTTTTATATTAACTTAAATTTAAATGAAATATAATTTTCAACATGCGTCCTAGAGAAACTCATAATGTTGCTAATTAAGCTCTTAACTTGGAAGGAGAAAACATTTAGGGATGAACAAAAACCGAAGAAAACTGGAACATTTCAATAAATATTTCACATTATTGAAGCTACAACACACATTTACATTAACAGAGTGAAATCACAAAAACAAAGATGGGTTGAATAAGTGATGTGAAATAATCACCACAAAATAGAGATCAATGTCGATCCTCTTAATGTCACTGTGTTTTCTCTGCAGCACAATTTGAAGTCCTTCAAGTGCTGTGATTAAATTAGCATCAATACTCCCACCTACTGGCCGCAGCCCTTCAGTGTGCCACACTGCACTCCCTCTGCCCCCTCCACAACCCCCGACCGCCCACCTCCAGGATTCCCTTCCTACTGGAGGAATGGTAAAGTGATCTGTTGGTCCCTAAGTGCTTTTTGCTGTCAGTGGTGTTGACATGAGATGCAATAGAAACCCAGCTGAGGCCACCTTGATCGACAAAAACCCTTTGCGCCGTGCATAAAGCATCAATAGCTTGATTGTCTTTTCTGCTATTGTATTGTTTTTTTTTTCGTATTTGTACTTTGAGTTTCTTCATCAAATCAATTCCACTGATTGATATCTGCTGCACTTCCATTTGGCAAAGCGGTGAATGAACATAATAATATTCTGGCACATATTGCGAACGTGTGTTTTTGTTTCCATCGAGCTCCATCCTGGAAAACAGAAATATTTCAAGGCCCCTTCGGAACGATGGACTGTATGGGAAACCCCCCACCCCACCAACTGCTGGAGGAAGCCATGGACACAAACAGAGGAGAGTTTGGGGACTACCTGCTGTTTAAACAGATAGCAAGGCCTGTGTGGCCGCGGCTGCAAAAGCCCCTGAACTTCGCTCCACTTCAGATGTTTAAGAGTCCCAGTGAAGACATTGGATTCCTCCTGAGCAATAAGCAACTACTTGCCCAGAACAGCCTTTGGATCCGAGGGTGGACCGCCAGCGGCGATTCAGAGCACTTTCTGATTGGCCGGCAGACATGCAGGGCAACCTCCAGAGAGCTGATGCTTGGGTGGTTCAGGAGATTGCTGCTGTGCACTTAACTCTTGTGGGGAATTACTTAATGTGGGTCAGACCCTTGCTGAGTATTTATAAATGGGGAATATCTACTGTTGAAGAGGGTCTCAAGAGGGACTACAGGAAAATAATTCAGCGTCAGTCTCTTCCTTACTGTTAGGTCTTCTTATAATAAGATATCTTAGAGATGACATGTAAAAGATTGGACTTTCATTA
>CAAKHC010019303.1:140817-177157 GCA_901007825.1 Macroramphosus scolopax | reverse complement strand
GATTGAGGCTCTTTTCTCTGCAAGCATGACACAATTTGTCGTCACCAAAATCGAGAGGATTCAGAACAAAGCTCTTTGGGAAGTCTTTCAATGGTTCGTATTCCGGCAACATCTTATATGTCTTTTAATCTCTGTTCACGGATATCTGTAGTCCAAAGGGGCGACTCAACTGCTGTCAGAAAGAAGTCTGCTTGTAAGTCAATCAAACAATGACCCTGTCAATCCAGGAAGGCAGAGCAGAAATTAGAGCGTTCAGGATTGTTCGGACGCAGCCTGAAAGAATGAACGACTCACGCTGGAGTTCAGGAAATCTGATGTCTTTTTTCCTCCATAAAGGCAGAAGAGTCAGATGAAGAACAACAACGGTGGGCACATTGTGCCAGAACGAAAGCTGTTTCATGGCACTGACCCTAAGAATGTCGATGCCATCTGCCTCAGCAACTTCGACTGGAGAATCTGTGGCAATCACGGAACTGCTTTCGGCCAAGGTTGGTCATTCTAGGCTACTTAGGGTTTACAATCGTCTTAAATTAAAATGTTTTTCTCTGATAAGATGACACAGCATGTTTAATTGTGTTTCACATGTTTTTATAGACCACATAACTATCAGGTGAATCATTACTGACATGATTCTTAGTTACAGCTCAGCAGACCTTATAGCAACATGTTCTCTCACAACGTTGAAAACTCTGAAAGCTCTTTCTTTCTTAAAACCCAGGTAGTTACTTTGCCCGTGATGCCAAGTACTCCCACAGCTACACTGGCGGCTCTGATGTCAAGTCCATGTTCATCTCGCGGGTGCTGGTGGGGGACTACACCACAGGGTCGCCTGACTACCGTCGACCACCTTCCAAGGACGGCGGGGAAACAAACTTCTTTGACACCTGTGTAGACAAAGTTTCAGATCCGTCCGTCTTTGTTGTGTTTGAGAAGCACCAGATCTACCCTGAGTACCTGCTGCAGTACACAACCTTGAACCAGCCAACGTCACCACTGAATCCATTCACGGCACCAAGACAGCCGTCACAACTCCTCAGACCTGCTGCCCGACCTATCGTACAGCGTCAGGCACCCCTGAGACCAGTTCCTCAATCTATCCTAGGACGTCCGCCACCTCTCAGACCAGTTCCTCAACCTATCCTAGGACGTCCGCCACCTCTCAGACCAGTTCCTCAACCTATCCTAGGACGTCTGTCACCCCTCAGACCTGTTCCTCAACCTATCGTACCAGTTCGGAGAAATATCATAACCACACGAGTTTCTCAACCCCACCTGCCTGATTTTGAACCCTTTTTTTAGTGACAGAATTGGCCGAGGCGACACTAAATTTCGAGCTGGCTGACCGACGTTCTATAAAAATGAAGTTAGATTAAACCGTCATGTGAAAGGAAGCAATTGAATAGGTGTATCACAAATATGAAGGTGCGCAGCTACGATAGATTTTATCATGTTAAAACATTATTCTTCAGTATTATTCTGAAATTCCTTATCCAGTGGAAATACACTGGTTTAACATCTTTAAGATCGTATCCCTCAATCTACGTAAGTCCAGGATACAAGTTTCTGCGTTACCCTGCAACCAGTGGAGAGCGACAGTCCTGTGCTGACATTCAAATCTAAGATAGATAGTAGAAGCCTCATTTACCAAATGTAAATAAGGTTTATAGGGTCATGAAGAAATGAGATAAGAAATTGAAAGTAGCAAATTCCAGGGTGGAGAAGTTCTGTAAAAATAATGGAAAAGTCATGGAAATGTGCTTCATAAATATCTTTATATTTCTTTCATTTATATCTGTATTGGATCTTAATTTACTTCCATACGTGATTATGTTGAATCAGATCACATTGCTTGTCACTGATTTGACAAACACTGTTGAACAATTTGACAGATGATTTTTATCATAAGTTTATATGTTTCAGTTGCTTAACATAATGATGACACCGCAACTAAGAAGGATGGCAGTTTTATTAATTGTTTTTACACTGCTGATTTATTGTACTTTCACAATTAAATTATACAGAAAACCTGCACTCAGTGTTTTTTCTTTCCACATTATTCTGGTGTTGCTCTGTCGCGCAAACACAGCCTAGTAAGTGAATTGAATATTCTGCCAACGGACCGTTGGGCCTCTTAGTGAAATGAGGCAAGGCGTGGAGAATGATCAATACGGCTGCTGGTGGTTCCTGTGACATTAGACATTACGCTTGCAAATCAGCCTTCCTCAACACACACACTGGCCTCCTGTTGTCTTTTCCGACTGCTCGTGTGTGAATGCGTCTGCATGTTAAGATAGAATTGTAATGCATGCAGTCATGCAGCCTTACACGTAGTACATGGAAACATACTACACGCTGTAGAAAATGCATTATGAAGCTTCAAACTGGCAGTGATTCCCAGCATTCCTCCTAAACCTGTTATTCTCCTTTCAAAGTCAATGGTCTGTTTTCTTAGTATAATTACTCGTTGCCCAATGACAAGACTAGCAAACATTGGGTAGATGCACCCTGATCTTTGCAGGGGTGAAAAAAATTCACAAAAGATTCTTAGTCTCCTCATAACGAGCTCATTACTAGACCGGTCTGTTTGCATCCATCTGAAATAAAGAGACAATTCTCAGGGTGAAAATGGATCTTGCTGTGACTCCCACTACATCCATCTCTCAGGCATCCGCGCTTTATTAAACGTTTGGTACCCATTAAGATGGAGCTGTCCTATGGGAAATGCAGCTGTGCCCTGCAGGATGCACCAGCCCACCCAGTGACAGTAAATATCTGGTGACATTAACCAGCCTAAGCAGCCACTTCCGGTCTGATCTGTGCCTGTGGCGGCTGCTGCGTCTGGCACTCGCTGTCATATCCTGGTAGAAAGAGTCGATCCTACAGAGACCATTGGAACTGGCTTCCAGGCCATACTGGAAACTCTGGTTAACCTGCATTGCAAAATATGATGCACCCATCATTTGCTATTGTTGGCTTGCACCTCTTTGGTACTTGTTGTATAGGTCTGAGTCATTTTGGTGTTCTGCCAGCGAGTGGACGAAATTTCCGGGGCTTCTTAAATCCACAGTTGCCGATCTGTTTCTAGGTCTGTAGATCAATAATGCACCTGTTGATCAGTTCATTATTAAAAGTGAATGCAAACAGTTTTTGTTCAATCTTTCTCCATTTACTACATTAGTGTATTTAAATGTTCTTCATGCAACATGAATTCGACATTCATCAACAGAGTGGGAGACCAGCTGAAGTGGAGGGAGGGCGCTTCGCTCCCAGAAAGAAAACTGCAACTCAGCTATAAACTGCATTACGATCTAATTAGCAAATGTTGTAAGATAATGGTTACACCTGCCTTGCATCAGCATGTTAGCACATCAGCATGTTAGCATTCTCATCTTGCAGGTTTTAGCTCAGCTGCTCTGCATAAATTGCTTGTATTTGTGTATTTTCCATATGTGAAATAAAGATTACAACAACAAAAAAGGGTTTGAGTCTTTGAAATGTTGCAGAAATGTCGCCCAAATCGCAGCATGGACGTTGTTGGTGTGAGGTCACATGACATTGTGCTTATAAAATGTGAATTTTAGCAGTGCAGATAAACATCTGGGAAGTAACTGCCTGTTAACTGTTTTATTACTAGATTTGCAAACTGGTGCTGATAAAAGCTGCTGTGAAACAGAAACTAGCATTCCAAGCTAGCTGCTATATTCGGCTTGCTGTGATTGGATGACAACACGTGTGGCAATTTAAGATTACATCAATGTTTATATACAATTACATTTTCACAATATCGCGTTAGTTAGAAGGTCACACGATTCAAACACAGCTAGAAAATGTTACAGTCAAATGGGAGATGAACAGTTATCTGCCGTGACATCGTCTGATCACTTGTTGACTCATCCAGTCCAAACTGCTCGCTGAGTGGATTTCCTCCTTTTCTCCAGTTGTAATTATCCGTCAGTTCACCGTAGGCGGTGGATGACAAATGCACAAGTTTGCGGAAATCCCTGAATTAATGAGAGTAGAAACATAGGGAATGCAGATTCTTCCAGTCATAACAGTTGAGTCACCGAATGGTTTGATCGGTAGGAAACTGTATGAATCAATTACGGGGGAGTTACTGTGGACTTCACAGTCAGCAGATCTCAACCCCACTGAACACCGACATCGTCATCAAAACACCACATGAGGAAACATCTTTTGAAAGAATTGAACAACAGTGTTGTATTTATCCAGAATTTCTGAAAACGAAAGGTGCAAAGACATCTAAACATTTATTCAGATGATGTCCTGCAGTTCTGAGCAATGTGCATTTGAGGCCAAAGAGAAGCTCTTTCAGGGCAACAGACGGATGTGAACTGTTCGGTGGCGTCATTGCAGCACTCTGTTAGCTAAACAAGATGAATGATGCTGTTATTACACTCTGTTACATCAGTGACAGCTGTGGTTTGACTTCTTCTCCTCCTGTGTCTGAGTGCAGTGCTGAGATATTTACCTCATGCCAGCCTTAGAAACTCCAATCAGTCAACTTTCCAGGGAAATGCAGAGACTTTGCGGCGCTGCTGGAAAGCGAAGACACACAATGTCGGGATATTTAGCTGCTAAGGTCCCAAAATGTTCATCAGCTAATGTAATCTGTCTTCTGGTGGAAGCTGGGAAATTATCAGCTTTTTAGCTATAAAGCAGCGATGAGATTGAGATGGAAAGAATCCAGCGCAATGGAAGTTACGTGTCATTGTTAACGGCATTACTGTGACAATTTGCTTCTTTCGTCTGGTATATTGTTTTAAAATCTACAGTTTGCACACTTAAAAGCTACATGATGTTATTATTTCACCTGAAGCAGTACCATAACGGTTTGTACACATGGAGTGAATGTAAATGAGGCTTTACAGCATCAGATGCAAGCTCTTAAATTCATTATTTCAGCAGTTGACATATTGATATTCATGAGCGGGCAAATTGACCATACGAGACTTGGTTTTGATTTATTGGGGAAATTGCCAAAACGTTTCAACTGTCCCCAGTCTCCCGTATTAAATTTCATTTTCCACATACAAAATCTTTTCTTTGAATGAAAACATGTATAAACCCTTTAAATTAAGTTTTGTTTTTGATTTACAAAAGAATATCGTATACCATATGTTAGCATATTGGCATGATGAGTTATTTTATTCCCCTTCGGTCCGCTGAGGGAGACGAGCAGCCAAATCACCTGTTGTCCAATCCGCTTCCAGGGGCGACTGCGGTAATGAACGTGCTGCACCCCCACGTTCCCGGCATGCATTGTGGGAAGAGAGAGCGAAGGGAGGACTGAGAGGAAGAAAAAAGAGAGAGAGAGAGAGAGAGAGAGAGGGGGCTTGGCAGGGAGGTTGGAAAGGAAGACGGTGGACCGGAGCGCAGAAGAAGAAGAAGCAGCATCACTGAAAGAGGAAGAAGAAGAAGAAGAAGGACCATCCACTTGCTCTGCAACGACAACTGCTCAGGTAAATTGTGAGTTTAAATCCAAACACGTTTTGCTTTCAGCATTTTATTGGCTCGCGCGCGCGCGTGTGTGTGTGTGTGTGTGTGTGTGTGTGATTCCTGCTGCGGGATGCGCCGTTTCAGCACAATGATTCGCATCTTCTCGGGGTGTTTCTCTGTGCCAGCACCCCCCAGATAAGATGGGGTCGGTCCTGTTTCGCTGTGTCAGGCTGGTGTGAAGGGGCAGCAGGGTGATGGGCTGCAGGTTTCAGCAGGGATTCCCTCAGCCGTGTCTCTGCAGCCTCTCCAGGCTCTCCTCCGCGGTGGAGGAGGGAGGGGGGGGGGGGGGGGGGGGAGGGGGATCTATTACATGACTCTGACCTGGGCACACGTCAGATTAAGTCTTTAATTTTTTCCAGTGGAAAAGGTTAATAAATGATCTTAACATTTCCTTTTGAACTCTGATATAAACTCAAGGGGACGGAAACCTTCACAGTCACTATCTACAAACTCATTGAACCTTTATGATACGACTCATATTGAGACATCGAAGAACTGTACTACTAATAACAAACTGAAGTCAGCCCATCAGATGTCTTCAGGCTCGTCTGCTCCAGGCACAGCAGGTCCGTCCAGTATGTCTTTCAAAAAGTGCTTTTAGGGCTCACAAGCTCGCATGTCCCCCCAGCAGGCTTCTGGAAGCTGGCCAATCAGAAGAAAGTGGGCTTTAATAGAGAGGGGGGAGGAGGGGGTGGTCTTAAAGAGACAGTAGCTGAAACATCTTGTTTCAGAAAAAGGATGAACTGAGGGGCCAGAATATATAAAGTTAACAGTTTGTTGAGAGATTTGTCCTATTGCAGGCTCAACTTCGTGATGAATCCATGCACCAATCAGAATGTTCATTTGCTGTTGATATCAGGATATGATCCACTCACACAGTCCTGATGAGGCATATTAGCTTAGAGTTCAATAATACCTGTCGATTCTATTCTATTATAACTAATAGAGAAAAGAACTGATTATTTATTGGCTGAAATGTACATGTACTGTGGATGTGGTGTTTGCTTTGAATATTGTTGTAAATGAAGCCACGCTGCCGAAAAAAATGCCATGAAATATTAATAAGGCAATCAGGAGGCAGACACAAGTGTTCCCTATCTACTCTGTCTCCCAACAGATGCTCCTTAGCATGAAAGGTCGGCTGCAGACACTAATGACCCCGTGTTCCTCTGCTGAAATAAGACCTCGCTTAGTAACAGCGACAACACAACCGTCGCACCACACTTGATGGAGAGAAGTGTTGCATGAGGCGACGGAGATGTCGGAACAAGTTGTGTTAATGGGAGCTTGTTCGTGTTTGAATGGAGCTTTGGATCAATGCGCTGATGTTGTTTATGTGGAAATGATTCATCAAAAGACTGTTAGTCAGAACTCAGAGATGAATGGATGGACGTGATCTTGTATCGAGTCACACTGTTGTGTTTTATAGTTGTTTTGGTTCTTTTTTATTTTAATTTGCCTCCATCTTTAAAATTCTTGCCTTTCTGAATGAAAGTAAAATAACTAAATATTCTCTGACCTATTCTTTCTATCCTGCAAACATGTAATCAGGAAACCTCTGGCTTGTTGTGTGCGAGGAGAAGTTGTTCTTCATAACCTGAGAGCCTGTTGAGGTCGTTTTGAGTGGACCTGTCTGATCTCTGCAGCGGTGCGGTTTGTACAGGGAGAGACAGAAAGGTCGAAGGTTGGATTCCGCCTCCTGCCTCATCGCCTCATTGTCTGTGTGTGTGTGTGTGTGTGTGTGTGTGTGTGTGTGTGTGTGTGGTTCCTACTGTGGTGTCCGCAGTGAGAACTCTGCTGAGGTCACCGCCTGGTGACTCGGCTGTGACTCGCCAGCTCGCCGCCGCTGCTGCAGACACTCTCAGTGTGATGTTGCTGAGTGCATTCCGCCACTGCAGTCGTCAGTCTTCTCACTTGGAGGATGACTGTGATTCCTCCCGGAGCTTTCTGCAAGTACAGAAAACCATCTGGATTTTCAGATTAGGTTTTATTTTCGTCCGAGGAAACATTAGCTCTGTTGTCATTACTGCAACTGCCCTTATTTAAAATACACAAAATAAAATTTGAGAGCGTGTTTGCCTTTTCACACACTGACATTAACTCTCAAATGTCTCCACCAGTTCCTATTTTAAAGTTGGTGATGATTCAAACCAGCGGAATACCTCTCCACAAACTCCCACGACAGACAACACATTGCCTTTGCATGTAGACGCCTGCTTGTAGAGGTGATGCCGTGCTGGAGGTCGAGGATTTCAGGCTTAGATTCAGATATCCAAGCAGTACTGGCTGGTACTTGTAGTTCACCTCTCATATGGCGTGAACGTGTGCAGAAACAACATTGCAGCGCTGCTTTGTGAAGGCAGCAGTGTGTCCCGCACGTCAACTTCCATTCACTTGTAATAGAAGAAACCGTGAGCAGAACCAGACTCGGGGTGTGCGGCCATCTGCCTCGAGCAGCCGAGCAGCCGTCGTTCCGGGTCATCTACACTGCTGCAAATACTCTCCCTTGCACTCGTTATCTAACCCATGTAGCGGTCTGCTGTAGATGCAGCTGAGTGAACATGTAAATCCCAAAGCAGTTTATTCTGTACACCTGAATCAGAAGGCTGATGCAGGTCCTTCATTGATTGAAGACTGAGGCCTCCACGCTGAAGATTTAATGCATGATGACAGTGTCTTTGAAGAAATCTCTGTTTTTTTCGTGTCAGCCTCTTAGTTCACTCGTCGTAGCAACATCAAGAAGGTGGCAGAGTGCAACACGGCACGCACCGCGATGAGACATTGTGTTGTTCTCTGCAAAGTGAGAGCCTCTGTACAGCGTGTAGCAGCAGAAGTAGAATAAGGGTCGAGTTGCTAAGCGACTGCAGAAACAATCATTATACTGTTACAGTCTGACTCATTTCATTTGCAGACTACAAAGAACGATTTCAGCGGAGTCAAGAAGTGTGAAATACTGTAGCAGGAGGACGTTTATTCAGCTTTACAATCTGCAGGGACGGAAATGTACCTGTGATCTTTTTTATTCTTAGAACCTGGAGCCAGGTTGGAATTAAAAAAGAGGTTGAGGAAATACAGAATTCAAAAAGATCTGAGGAGCATGAATAGGCTGAAAAATGTAGTCTGACTGTGTAATATTGAGCTATTGGATGATGATTTGAGGGGTCACGAACCACAGGTTGACCCTCTGGAGACCATAAACACAGCAAATCCCACCAAATTCTGGTGATTGTCTTTTAAAATACCTCGAAATTAAGCAGATATTTTGTCCGTATGTTTACACTCCAGGAAAGGTGAGAAGGGTTCATACTGTCGTTCATTAATTCATTAACCACATTCTATTCCAGGGTGTTCAGGAGATGCTGAGACATCTGGAAGTACCAGATGGACTCGCCAGCATCAATGACTAAGAAAACAGCTAAACAAAACACCCCGAGACAGCAGTTGTCCTAAATTCTCTCCAACATTCATCTGCCAGCGAGTCCCACATGAGTTTATTTATAATCCCCCAGAGAGCCTGAAGGCAGGTTGTACACCACCTCCCATCCTCGCACCTCATCTCTGCTTTCCCACTTCCCTTCAATTGCATTTTCCTCCCTCTGCCTTGAGTAAAGCGACCCCCCCCCGCTCTCACCGGTTACAGTCACGGCCCCTCAGACTGTCGTGAATGATAAAAGACATGTTAGACTGTTCGTGGTGACACGCTGAGACAAACACTGATCCCTGTAAGCTTCTTACACTTTGCCAGTGTTGGAAAATAACTCTGTGTGTGTGTGTGTGTGTGTGTGTGTGTGTGTGTGTGTGTGTGTGGATGGTTGTATGTTATAAGAGTAGGCAAGTACTAATTAAATCATGCTTAAGTTATTAAACATGCCCAACTCAACCGTTACATAATTATTAAATCAACTCATTCGGGCGACGGCGGGACAAACAGGTTCAGGCTGCCTCTTCTTCTTGTTTTTTTTTTTGTTATTGTTTCCCGTTTTACTAATTTAATAGTCTGCCTCCTCCAGAATTCAACCCTGTAAATAATTAACCTGGAAGGAGCGATTCAAAGTGTGTCTGAGCAGAAGCTGGAAGTCAAATCTGGCCTTTACATGCACTGTGCTGTTGCTCCCAGTTCCGACGAGTCCTTCACAGAACGGTGCAGAGACTCGTACAGGTGGCGGTTGGGGGACGCTCGTACTTCGGAGACTGGACATGTTTACCACTTCATACGACTGCTGCAGCCGGGAATGCTGCATCTCTTTTACTCCGATCGTCCAGTCAAAGTTATCTAACAAAGATCTTCTGTTGATAAGTCAACTAACATTCATATTGAAGCTGTGAGATGATATTTACAAAAGGCGTATTCCTTAAAAGTCTTGTTCAGGAGTCAGAAATCAGCACGACTCACTTGATTTATCTCATCTTGCGTGTTTGCTGTAACGTTCCCATCACGTTGTTATGTCATAAACAGGAAATGGAAAGTGTGGGGTTTTTTTTATCAGGACTGTGAAACTGTCAGAGAAGATGACATTCCGCCGCGCCGCTAATTGGCGTCATGTCTCGATGTGTGAAGTCGTTCGGAGTACGTGACAGATTCACCATCAAGAAACCGAGGAGCACAATGTGAGAGAACAAGTGCAGAAGGAACACGCAGAGTGTATCTTCATCCGATGAAAGATCCCTGAAATAGAGAAGGAGAAACACACACACACACACACACACACACACACTGTAAGTCACCAGGGATCTGGTCCTGCACCCGCCTGCTCTCCCCGTCATTAAAGACCAAAGCCTGTGATTACAGTCTTGCCTGCTATAAGACTTGAGTGACTTCTCTAATATTTCTATATATAAAGCTCACTGTGCCCCTCAGCAGCTCCCAGCAGGTTTCTACTCATCATTTAATTATATTTAGCAGTACAACATCCTTTCTCATGCTCTTCATTTAATACCCCACACAATGATTAGTGAAAGGTCACATAGGTGGATGATCCGTGTCTCGTCCAATTATCTTTGTCGCTCTGATCACTAATTTTGGCCACCAAGCAGGGCCGGAGGTCTTCCCCCCCCCCAGTTTGGTTATTCTGCAGAGAGAGCTCAGAGGCGAAGCCCCCAAATGATTTAATAGCTTCGGATGTGCGTGGAGAGAAAGCAGCTTCCAGGGCAGTGAGACAGTTGGGAACGTGCCAGTGGTGTAAAGACAGTGATTTCCAGCTCCGTATCTGCCCAATGGGATCCAGTTGTTACAGAGTCCTGCGCTGCAATCACTGGCCTGGTGACTGTAATTACCATGTTTTTTTCTATAGTAATTTTCTGTAATTTGCTATAATCCCTGTTAGTCTGTACGAGCTGTGTTGGGGTTGACACATATGCTCGGTTCCCCGGGAGATGCCGCCTCATGAGGTGACTGTAGTGCCTGTTGAGTCAGGCTGCTGGTTCACTGGTATCACTCATGTCAACTCAATGAATCGAGCTGTTAAAGAATATGTTTGCAAATATTATTTTTGTAGAATATCCAATGTAAAGTTCAAACTTGTATATAATGTCTCGTCTCAGCCATCACCGTATCACCATAGCAACGGATTCCATCCCTTACTGGGGTCTGGAGACCTGTTTTAACATTACAATGGGTTAAATGAGTATGATTAAGATGAGAGATGTCAAACAGCTGGATGTGTGTGTGAACTGCCAACACTACTATATTATATTTCATTGTGTTTATATTTCGCTTCACGACTCCCAAGTGGCTAGAAAATCAATTAATGCTGCTGTAGAGATTTCCTGCTCGCAGACAAGGTCAAGTTGAGAATTGTTTTTCAGATACACTCGTCACCAGTGGTGCTGCTCTCATAACAATAACAATACCTCTGAAACATAGAAAGAGTTCAGGCTCAGACTCAAGTCGAGGACATTTCACTCTCCACAGATGGTCTTCCGGCAGGGTTTTCCCCTCCTGGTGGTGATAGCCTGCCAACATTAACTTGTCAAAATGAAACATTTGCCGTATCCTTTCCTCGTCTGCTGCAGGCTGGTTAGACCCCCCAACCCGTCCTCCCTTAACTCCAAAAATACAGCTGCAAGCACCCGGCACATCCGCCTGAGCTGTAACCCCTCGTAAGAAATGCACTTTCATCCGAGCTCCATTTGCTACGATGGCAGCCGTGTTTCTTCTCCCCTCCGCCAGCGGACTTGCTTCGTTGCAGTTTGATAATCTGGTTGAAAGTCTTCTTCCTCTGCCATGCTGGCTTCCATGTGTTACATAACTGTTTCTCTTCCTCCCAGTGGGCTCTATCTGCTGGGCAAAAATAAATGGGCTGTGACTCACTGTTTCAAATTTGCAGCATCACTGTGCTGTGTCACCGTATCCAGCGGTTTCGGTGCCACCCTGCCTGGGAAACTGAATCTTATGCAAATCAGGATTAGCAGACTCATCACTGCTATTAAACTATCTGGCGGTACGTCAGTATTTGTTTAGCACCTTCTTAAGCTGCATCAGCAGTTTATCTCCTGAGAGCAGATGCATGCTCATTAGTCTGAGCATAGAAAGCAGAAACAAAGCGGAGCATACGTGCGTGTTTGACAGGTCCTGTACAAGATGTATTTTGTGAACATTGAATAACAAGCTTGAGCTCTCCCACACGCTTTAATCTGCATTCATTGTTTTCTCGCTATAACCACAACATTGACATATGTTGACTCAGCATTCTTTGAGCAGAATCAGCATCTATTGGGGGTTATGATAGTGCAGCATCTCTGTTATGATATGTCTTCATTGAAATAGGTTGTTGGGGTGCAACAGATTTGAACTGTTCAGCAGAACTAAACCATTGTTGTCTCCTGTGTAGGACTTCTTCCCCCTCACCTGCTCTGGCCTGACCAACCCACCAGCCCGTCACCATGAACTACCTTCGCCGGCGCCTGTCAGACAGCAGCTTCGTGGCCAACCTGCCCAACGGCTACATGATGGATCTGCAGAGGCCGACGCCTCCAGGCTCATCCACGTCCTCTCCTGCCTCCCCAGCCACAGAGAGAAGGCAGCCTCCCAGCATCCCGATCCAGTCCCAGGGCTCGGGCCCGAGCGCGGCACCGGGCGCAGGGAGCTTCCTCAGTTCTTTCTCCAGTGTGGTGAAGAGCGCCCAGATGGCCCAGAATGCTGCGGCCGCGGCACACGCCAAGTCAGCGGCATCTGCGTCTGCTGAGGGAGCCTCGACGGGAAGTTCTCAGCCCCCGAAACCTGTCATCCGCAAGCCCAAGATCCTGCTGGTCATAGACGATCAGCACACTGACTGGTGAGTGGAGGCTTGATTATGTATGATAATGCCTCGCTGTTGGCTAGTTGTTTCAAAATCACATTTACTTGAATATTTATCGGTTAAATCTGAAATCCAGCTAATGTGTTTGTTTTCATAAATTATTAAATGAACAGTTCAATATTTTGGGGTATGTCATTATTTCTTTTCTTAGACAAGGAGATTGATACCAATCACGTTTGTCATTACATCTCATTACAAATAGCACTAGAACCTGGCGAACATTAGCTTAGCATAGCATAAGCACTAGAAGAACGGTTTCCCAGCTTGTGTCCAAATTGGAAAAAGACAAACTCTGCTAAATGATTTCCTTCACTTTGGACGACATCATGCTGGCTGCATGTGGGAGTCAAGCTAGATGTCTTCTCCTTGATGGAGAGACTGCTAGCTAAGTTGTGCTAAGCTAAGCTAATATTCACCTGTTTTTAGCCCAATTTCTCAAAGTTCTGAGTGTAGAATCTCTTCTAACGATTGGCAAGAAAAATAGATACTTGTTCATAACTAGCGCTGTTTCGAAAGCACAGTGTTGATGTGGTTCTTCGTATCTGGTAAACAACTTGTACCAATTACCGAACAAATGTGGCTGACTTTTGAATTTTCAGAATGTTGGAACTTTAGTGTTTCGTTGAGCTCTTGCTCAATGAAAAGCATTTTGAAAGGAGCCCTTCAAATCCTTTGTTCCAAAGTTGACAGGAAAATAAACGAGCTTTAATGAGAAGAAATAATGTCGTCCTTCACCAACAACACAACATTCACGCTGATATCAACTCTGCCTGGCTGCATGGAGGAATTGACTTTCAGGGCTGCAATGAAGTCGGCAACAGTCAGTTTATCACATCTGTCTTGCTGGATCAATAAACTACTCTTCCGTTTCATGAATTGTTATTTTGTTGCCTGACATTTGCTGGTAGATCGACCTCAGGGAAGCTGTTATTAGCTATTTCCAGCCCTTTGAATTTATCTACACCATTAGCAGGGATCATTATGTACCGTAGCATCTGTATTTGTGGCTCCGCGGGGAGAGCAGGCTGAGGTCTAAAAAGGAGCGCTGAATTCAGCTCCCCGCCGACAAACATGTCATAAGCATCGTGATTGCCCCCAATTTTCTGAAAAGAAGACCGGCTTCTTTTCTATAAGCCGCCAGGCTGAAATCCCAGAAGGGCTCGTTCCCTTTCACACCCTGGTGTTTCGGTAATGATTCTTCAGAGGATCATCTGCCGTCTGAGGCTCATTCAGGGACCGTCCTTAATCTTGAGGGAACAGCGGGGTTTCTTATTGACCTAAACAAACTCAGTTTCTTACACAAATGGAGGATAATGACAAGTGGCTGGTTTCTCTTCTCGCAGATTAACCACACACATTATATTTTCACAATGGTTTGAAGCTGTGATACTTACGCCTCAACTATAACTCAATCCAATGGAACAGAACTGTAGTAAATCTGGGAGATTTTGTTGTGACTGGGACTTAAATCAGTTTAACCACATTAGTAGGACATTTTATGGAGCCAGTATGAGTTGTTTATTTTCTTCTTTTAGGATGTGGTTGGAGTAGATAAGGAGATTTCCAACACTTGTTAACCCTTTAAGCTCCCTTCCCCTCAAAAATAGGTTTTTCTTTCTGCAGATTTTTTACACAAACAGGCCGTTTCACTTGTTTTTCACATCTGAGGTTAAGCATGATTTTGCGATATCACAAAAAGCTTGAAAGCCAATAGTGGTCCAGCATGCAACTAAGGATTGCCCTCTCAGTACAATATTTGAATAAATATAGTCCAAAAAAAGGAGAAACTGTCATTTTAGGGTTTTTAAACAAGGTAACTTTTGAATTGATTCATGCCTACAGGTGTGTAGCTACCGAAAATAACTGTTATGAATGCAAATATAGAAACTGTTGAAAAGATTTGGGATTATACAGCTTTTTACCCGAAAACTGAACCTTTTATAGCGCCTGACTGTGAGATGGAGGTTTATTTTGCCTAGACGTTTGCCTCCCACCTAAAAATTCAATAAAGCTCTACACACATATCCAGCCATGGTATATTTTTTCTATATTTTCTCCAAATCAAAAGAGACATAAGCAGCCAGAGATGTGTCTAACTAGAGCGTCTGCTACTGGTAAACATCTGTTGTATTAGGAGCTTTCTGAAGTGGAGCCTCCTGATCGTCTGTCTGATCTCACATTGTTCTATTAAGACTGTTTTTAAAATGGAAACGGTTGCTGAACAAGAAGCCAATAAAGATACATTCTGAAAATAAATATAAAAACATTTTTTTTTTATTCTTTATTTTCAAAATTAGATTCTAATGGAGTTGAGTTTTGCTGCACCTCCTGGACATGTTCCATTGTTGACCACAGAGTGGCGCTGTTGTTCAACTGAAGCCTGACAGAAAACTGCTTGTTGGCTTTTCTCAGTGAAGCTCTTCAGCCAGCAGATGGTGATGTCTGATAGCATCTGACGGCGTACGGGGAGCACTCTGCCTTTCTTCAAATTGCAGAACTGACGTCCAAAATCACAAAAAATAAATGCCCAGTTTTTTGGGGGAGGGTGAGGTTGTAGAAGTTGATCAAGCAAGCACTTAGATATTAATCTTCACAAAGTCACACAGCTCGTTATTGAACATCTTATTGACCTTATGGCCGCTTCAATACCTAATAATAATAGGTTTGTATCCCTCCACATAACAGAACTCCAAGATAATCAAATGGTGCTGCTTCCTCACTCCTCTTGCATCTAAATCTTGAACATTTTGTGTGACATTCACTGGCATTCAAATGCCTCTAATGTTAACTCTTTTCCATCAATAGAACATTTGGATTCTGATATAGAAAGTGTGAGGAGGCATGTTTTGCTGCTGGATCGGCCCAACAAACACTGGACTTTGCAGCAGGAGACGTCTCTTTGATTCACGTTGGCAACCACGAGTTCCTCAAGCCGATACTGTAATGGTGACTGTGACCAATAACAGTTAACGTGGCGGCACGGTTTGGCAGTGGTTGGCATTCGTGTGTTCTCCCTCTGCTTGCTTGGGTTCCCTCTGAGTGCTCCTGCTTCCTCAAATACACTGAAAACATGCAGGTTATTACAGACTCAAAATAGTCCACAAGTGTGAAGCGTGTCTTTCTCCATGTGTCAGACATGTGATTGACTCCCGACCACTCGCTCAGCAGCTGAAGCAGTTGCTCTGAGCAATTCATATTGACATGAAGAGCTTTACATCAGAGTTAACGAGCAGCCCGCTGTGTCTAATCAAGATGCAAAAGGTTGCGTTGCATGTTGATATCAGATGCCTGGGGGTGTGACAAATCATCACTATCTGATGCACTGGTATGAGAATGATCTCAATACAGTTTTAATTTTCTTGGAGGCAGCATCTAGTGGACGTTTAAGGTACTGCATGACAGAGCCAGTTCGTGTTATCTTCCATATTTCAGCCTGGTGGTTGCTTTACATGTCACATGGTAAATCTACATCCAATTGCTTTTTAAATAGTTTTATTTTTCTAAACAGAATGAACGGATCACTGAGGTATTTTTTTAAGCTGAACAGAAACGTCCCACTGCTGTTGATCATTGCACCATATTCCCCTTCACATGTCACTGACAGATGATAGCTTAGACCGTCTTGTTTTGAAGCTGAGATGGTAGCAACACTTTAACAAACTGCATGAAGATAATAAAAACAAACCTTTTAAAAGTTACATCTGAGTTTGAGACAGAAGAGTGTTGAGTCTCACTGCAGCTGAACAGTTAAATCCAGTCCGTCCCCCCGACACAAGTGCAAGTCGTAAAGACGGGCCAAATATTTGGCTGGTGCTTTAGCAACGTGTCTGTGTCATGATGTTGGCTTTTTCTGTCACAGTGTTTGCTTTTAGGACAATGTGAGACCTGCTTCTACAATGGGTCCTCTCATTGTTGATAAAGGGACATTAGGAAACAGATGTGCCGTGTGCTGCGTTCCTGCTGAAATATCTTGACTGTGTTGCTGAAAAGCAAACAAACACACTGGTCACATTTATCATTTTTTTTTTAAAAATCTCTATAGTGATTCCAGATCTTGAAAAATCCCCAATCCACATGGCGCATGGTGCATTTGTTTCTGTCCAGACAGTTGATCATATCAGTGGAAACGCTCAAGTAAAACAGTTGATGAAGCGATTTCAATAGTTTATTTGTGACAGAAGGATGGAAGAATCCGATGTGATCCCCTGATTCCTCAAGTCACACTAGGATTTAGGGCAGTAATTAATATTTAACAATACATCTTTTGAAAATTAATAATTTAATGCATTTATTTACAGGAAATAGTGGGAAAAGAATTCCCTGAGTCCAAGACTGCACATTAAAGTACTGAATGCAAGTGTATTGTGTTTAATATCAGAGGTGTGCAACTTATTCTAACCAAACAAAGGAAAATGATGAATCAAAGCCGTTCCACACCAAGGTAGGATTCATGCAAATAATCAATTCATAGACAAATATACTAATGATAATTGAGGTTTATTCAATAACCTGTAAGAGTCATTCTACAGGTTACATTCTTCCTAAATGACGTTAATATACCTTATTACATTACCTTTACATATTTATGACAGTGTCTCGTTACTCTGCAGTTTCTGACTCGAAGGTACGGTGAACACGTCGATGTGTAAGGAGAGGATGTCCGTCCATCCATCGCTCCCTGTCTTAGGCCTGAATTTCCTCCTGGGGCATTCCAGGAGAGAGGCTGGGGTTTCTGGGGAAACGCCGTTCTCTCCTGACAGGCTTGGCCTCCCGCACAGACTGATGCACAATAGCAGTACACAGCGCTGAGGAAAAGTCTCTTAGAACATCACCGCCACCACCAACAATCCCTCCTTTTCTGTCCCTGTGTCTCTCCCTCTCTCATGCTCCGATGGAAGACGTTTTGCCAAGTAGCTGACAGTCTATTTGCACTGCATTCTGAATGATATGAGCATCTGATTGCTCAATTCAGGCCTTCTCTGGCAAAGAGTTTACTACTTCATATACCGTAGCGAGCACTAACAGGTCATCCGGTTGTCCTGAGCCATATGGACAGTCCTTTAAGTTCTAGTTGTGTCCAGTTTTTATCCTTGCTAATATGTCAATGTGGACAACACGAGTGAAGACAGGAAAGCTTTCACACATCGAAGGAATCAATGCATTCAGGTGATGGGCCCGTGCTGTCTTTGCTTTCCATATCATTAGTATGTTATGATGAAACGAGGGGCATGATTGGAGCCAACAGGTATCGTGTCGTTGTTTAGCAAGCTAGTTCCAAACAGATGACTGTGTTCAGTGCTGGTGAGCAGCAGCAGGGTTTATCTATTATAAGTGACACGTTATTAGCTGACACATACTCAGCATCAACAGCACCATGGTGGACCGGATGTAGAGCACTTCGGTGTTCAGGCCACTGAGGACCACTGAGCACTTCCTCCAATGAATAAAGAAGGTGCACCTCCCCCCGCCATTCCCCCCTCTAGTTTCTACAAGAGAACCATTGAGAGGTTTCAGATTAGCCCCATCTCGGTCCCAGAGCTCTCCAAAAGGTTGTGGGACAGCAGAGCAGGTCATAGTTACCTCTCTTCACTGTGGTCTGCTAATCACCTCCTGGTGCATCTGCACCCCTCACACGGAGTCTTCTGGGGAAATGTGCACCATCAGGAGCAGGACTGAGAGACAGCGCAATGGTTTCTCCAACCGAACAGTTAGGCTCCTGAACACCCCGCCGTTGGAGCACATAGAAATAGGTTAAATCCTGGAACTGTGGACTCCATTCATCTTCTACAGTGTGATAAAAAAACAAGAAAAGACAGTAGATAGATCTCGGCTACACTTCCTTTTCACAGTGGGTGGGTTTGGTTGGTCGTAATCACATATGGGATGCGGATTAGCTGGTGCAGATTAGCTGTCATTACAGTCGTGTGAGTGCAGGTAATAATAAACACTGACCTGCACATCAATAGTGGCCTACATAGAAGATCTCCTTTTGAAAACAAGGTAACATTAGCACATCAAGCTTAGAAGATGAATACAAATTGAATCAGCGGCAACTGGTCTTTGTTCACATTCGTGACTCATGCGCTTCCTATTAGTGAAAGAGAAAAGAAGGAACTTATTCTCCTATCTGAAAAAAGCTATGATGTTTATACAGTGGGTGTGTGCACGACTGGGAGAATGAAAGTCTCTCTGCAGAGCCAAATGTTTACATTGAACACAAGTACAGCCAAGCAGCCTGTAAATTAAATTGATGACTGGGAGTGACGACATGTTGTGCAATTTGTTGAAATGCATACCAGTCATTTTTAGCGAGTGAGCCTGCAGGGCGAACCTCTCGCCCTGTGACGGTGGTGGTCCAGGGTGACAGAGGGCATTGCATGTCTAGTATGTAGGTCAGTCATGCTGAAGATTCACGACTTCCAAAATTACAGAGAATGAGACAGCTTGGGACCCAAAACTTGAAAGTCTAAGCAGCTGGGAAATGTTAAGAACAAGATCCCCCTCAGTGACCATAATGACAGTTAATGATTGCACCTAAAAGGACAGATGTAGGAGCATGAAAAACAGAGGCGGACATGGGGGAGGCCTAAGGAGGAAAGAATATTCGTTGTAGCAAGAGTATCTTTTCTGGTTGGAGCAGGTCGAGAGGCACTCTACATCTCAAATAGCCTGTCCAAGTATCCGAAGGCCTCCAGCATGTAGCCTAGATCCTCACATAACTGCAGCCTGAGGCCTCCAACAGATTGGTAACCTGAAAGGGGTGATAGTTCAACACTGTGACTTACAGAGCCCCGGGACACAACATGGCTATAAACACAAACAAATATAATGCGTGACAATATGCATGCAGACTGGAAATGCCGAAGCTTACAGTGCTCTCTACTTAGAAATATTATGTACAATTGTCAAAATGAAATTGTACTCAAGTGGTAGAGACATATGATTGGATTCTCTTCCCAGAGTTTGCCTTAGATTGTGACTACCATGTAATAGACAAGTGTCTACTACAGCAGACTGAATATGGATAGAGAAACTGCACCACATATCCAGCCTTTAGTCCAAATGTAATCCCCAACAATTTGCAAAATGTTTAGAATAAATAAAAATAAATAAATATTTTATGGTAAGCACATTTTCTGAATCAGTGGTTGATGCAATACAATTATTTGTGCACTAATCAACAATATAAAATTCTTTTACTGTGAATTCCAAGCATACTTTTCATCAATTTCTTAACACACTTGTCACCTGTTTCCTTGCAGGGCAAAATATTTCAAGGGCAAGAAGCTGAATGGAGAGTACGAGATCCGGGTGGAACAGGTAAGGAAGTTTTAACAATTCTGACTACTTAAAAACGTGTTTGTCTGTCTTATTTATTTATTCAGTCAACCTGACACAGAAATTGTCTGGAATAAACCCGACAGATATGTTATTGAGAAACTAAAAAAGTGATAATGATGTACAGACTGGCAAGAAGCGCTTAGCTTAGCATAGTTTAACTGAGATTAGCTTAGTTTAGCTTGGCTTAGCTTAGTAAGAATACAGGTAGCATGGGCAAAACAGTTAGCTGTCTTAAGGTGACTAAAAATAAGTTTCTTTTTGTTTTACACAAATAATTTAATCGACAGATGTGTTGTGTTAAATTACTGCAGAGAAACACTCAGTGTTGTTAGTCAAAAAATAATGTTTTGCTATAAAAGGTAGGCCACCTCCATATAGCCTCAAACCATTTACATTAAAATACTCAAATACTTAAATACATGATAATTGACTACCATAGTATTCTCATAGTTTTACTTTTGGGCTTTGGACTTTTATGCTAAGCTAACAACCTTCTGGCTAAAGCTCACTGACGGATATGAGAGTCACCTCACATCATACTTCTTGTGTTTAGGCTAGAAAGTGAGGGCCTATTTCTGTAAAGTATACTGTGTTCTTAGAAACTTGTCTATAAGTCTAGACATACACTATTTACAATGTGTAGATACCGTCTAATTTACCTCCAATAAGTGTTAGCGTATACATCTGCAAGCCATTGTTTAGA
Organism: Macroramphosus scolopax; assembly: GCA_901007825.1. Classification (NCBI taxonomy): domain Eukaryota; kingdom Metazoa; phylum Chordata; class Actinopteri; order Syngnathiformes; family Centriscidae; genus Macroramphosus; species Macroramphosus scolopax. The sequence goes on along the minus strand of CAAKHC010019303.1, from coordinate 156,298 downwards.
CTGGAGCTCTCTTTGAAATGGAGTGGCTGGTTTTTATAGCAAACGGAAAGAGGGACCACAAAAGGCTGGACCTGTGATTTTACAGCCTGTTTGCTCAACTCTCTACTGTTGTGGTCACATCATCTTTCTGGGAGCCGCTGGGGTGGGAGGATAGGAGTCTGGATATTCCTATGAAATGTGAACTCGGGTGGATTTTATTGTGATCTTGTGGTGTCACAGCTATTGAACCCAATAAAAAACGAGTTAATTAGGGGAATCATAACGTGTCGCGCCATAACAGACCAGCTTTAGATCCAGCTGACCTACTTAAATATTGTTGGACACTCAACTCTTTCCCAGAAGCCCTCTGAGTTGACGCTAACAAGTCAGTCGCTAATTGCCTTCAGCAGCCAGACTCTTCATAGGCTGTTTGTGCACCTCGCTGAGCGCTTTAGGACGATGGAAACCCAATCTCTGTGTGAAAAGTTAGCGACATGCTGAGATGAACCCTTTTAGAGGACGACAATAAAACCAGAGGCCCATTGCACTTTCTTCCTTCCCTTTCAGTCCCATTTTCTTGTTACCTTTTAACATTCCCACCCAGCCAACATTTTGATGATAAATCTCCTGCACTCGCACAGAAACAGAAACATTAAAAGCTGCTATCGAGCTACTACCAAAGTATTTGCAGCATCATTATGCCATTTTTTGTTGTCGTTCTCATTTTAATTGAGTGTCCTTTGAACTTGGACAGCATTTGACTGCTGTTATCTGTCGAGTTCATGCTTTATAATCTCTCTGAACAAGCGCTCATTAACCCCAAACTGATCATTCTTCTCTGGCTCGCTTGCTGCTGTATGAGGTACCATCTTTTTAGACAGACACAGATTGGCCACAGTGATGCTGCAGTGTGGAGGCTCGTCTGTATCAAGAGAAAGAGAAAAGCACGGAGCTCCGATTCACTACATGTGATATCTCTCATTAAGGCTACACTGGCACCACTGCCTTCCCCGACAGTAAATTGCCTCTCATTCCCATTTAAATGACCCACTTTGAAGTTGAATTTGGCAGACGCCTGAGGTCCTGTCTCCGCTAGTCAACTCTTTTATTTTTACCACTAAACAGATGCTCATGGGAACACCAATTGTGTGTTTTTTGCTCTAAAGACAATAAGAAAAAAGAAGAGGCTTGTTATATAAAGATATGTGAAGAGAATGTCCTCTCTCAACGTGTAACATCAGGGCAAAATTTAGTGCGTCTGCCAAGGCCAATGTAAAAACTGCAGTTTGTCACCGGTTTAAACTCTTCAGGACTGACTGTCAAACAAATGAACGCCTGGTAGAGGTAATGAATGAATCTGGGAGCTGTATATAAACTCCATGTCAGGTAATATTTGTTGTTCAAACAGAGAATTGTGTGTAGCTACGTTTAACCCTGTGACTGCCTTTTAATCATGAGATACAAAAAGAGACTGTTGTCATATACATCGGAGGAGAAGATGAGTGAGGAGAGAGACACACACACAGTTCGTAGTGTGAGAGAAACAGAATACAAGTTTGAAGAATGCAGTCTTTATCAGATGTTTGTAGCTTGTTGCGTTCTCGTCGGCGGGAGAGACATTAGCTATAAGTACTTTGGTAAAGAGATTTATTGGGGCTGAGATCAATCCAACGACAGTAAATGGTAACAGGTGCTGGGGATGAATAGATCGAAGAATATAGCTTAGGCGAAGAAATGAGTTTTAAGTTCAGATTTAAAGGCCTCAATGGAGTGAAATAGTCTGATGACAGGAGGGAGATGATTCCAGAGGGAGGGGGCCCTGCAGCCAGCTTACTTCTTTTTAACAATAGGGACCAACAGGAGCCCTGTACTCTGAGAGTATATATCACAGGGCGTCATATGAGGTTGAATGAGGTCAGAGAGGTATGAAGGGAGTGAGCCCATTTACAATTTTGTTTCAAATAATGATAATCATATGTAAAATTATTCCCCGTAAACAGGCAGCAGACCACTCTGAATACTCAGTTTCGAAATGTTTTTTTCTACCTTAAAAGGGGCAGTGTGTAGGATCTAGTGACATTTAGTGGTGTAGTTGGACATTGCAAGCTCTCACCTCAACCATGCTTCAGGAATACCTACGATTCCCTGCAGGGGATTTATTAAAGACAATTAGAGGGCTCATTCTATGCAAACATAGTCATGAATATCATATAACATTTCTTCTAAAAGATCCTTCTTTTATACTCCATACTGCTCCTTTAATGATGTGCATTTTTTATGCAGTCATCTGATAGATACATTAGCTTTCACATAGACAATGCTGATGTTGTCCCTGGGCAGATACCCCCCCCCCCCCCTTCAAACTAACAATGATGGGATGATGGTAATAACAATCCTCCGTTTAACAGCAAAATTGAACCCAAGATTGCTAAGATTATCCAGATTATCCAGAATAGTGCGTTCCAGAGATCTGTGCAGCTTATAGGATTAATGCCTACAATACCTTTTGTGTGCCTTTGTAGCATCGTTGATCACAGTGGCAGTGCCGCCTCATCTGACATATGGTTCACCCTTCTTGTGCTGCTTGACACTTGTGCAATATGAACATTATGGGCTGCAATCAAAGCTGGTCGCAGACATGATGACACCAAATGAACGGCCGCCAGAGAAACTGCCTGTTTGCTACCCACAAGCAAGGCAGAGTCGTAAACACTGTAATTGACACAATTGGACAAATTAGGCTGTTAAAATTGAAGAGGCCTGTTTGTGAAAGAACAAGGGGCAGTTCTTCAGGTTTGCCGGACCATGTGTGGTTTGGGTCATGTGGGGCAACATCTGCTCAGCAGGCATATGACCTCAGTGCTGTCCACGCTCCTTTCTGCTGCAGTCATGGCGGCTCACAGGCAGTTGGCTGTTTGTTATCCGTATCCTTTTCTGGCTGGTATTTTGCCCATGACATAGGGCATCTGTGCAGAACTTGCTCAAGATGGATCGTTTGTTTTCGGACTTGTGTGCAGACGTTTGACTGATCCAGCTGCCCCAAAGCCTCATGTTGCCCTGTTACATTTAGCATCTGTCTTAGATTTCAACATTTAATTCCTCAGTGGAGTATTTCATTGTTGTCCAAGGTGGTAGTGATTACTGGCAAATACTTCTCTGTGGTGCACATGAATGGTCCACTGTACTTCAGACCTATCGAAGCATCAGTATGTGATTCAGATAACCTTAGCAAGAATTATCTACCTGGCAACTGTAAATCAGATCCCTGCAGTCTGTTCTTTGTGCACAAAACCAAATAGCTGTACCTCATATAGGTCTATTTTCTAATTCACCATGCAATGCAAATCATGCCAAATGGACATACCATACAAGATTAACCCTTCCAGGTTGTTGTTGATGCTGGTTTTGTTGGGTCAATGTCTCCTGCATTGAAACTGAGGGTGAAAAATATGGTGATGTTCAGTGTTAGTTCTAGTGCTGGAATACCTGGCGACGTGGACCAAGCTAGTGGTGCGAAGAGAAGGCTTGAAAAATGTTTTAAATTCAAATACAGCTGATTTAATGATGATGCTTACAGTTCATGTACATTTCAACTCTTCGCTGCAACTCTTTTACGTATTGTCAGCACTTACAAGTCAACATTGCCGTCACTTTCATGGTTTGGACATTTCAGCTGCTCTCCTCTTTAAATCAACCCGACAGTTCCTCTCCTCTCACTTCTTATAGCAAACAATTGTTGGTGATCAAATGCAAACTGATTCAAAACTCCTTTACACCTCAACAGAAACTCCCTTTTGATACTTTCCAACTAAATAATTACAATTCAAGGACTTTCTAAAATATTTATAGCTTTCCAGGACTGGCGGCAGCGTGATTGTTCCTTCCATGTTGTTTTTAAATGCGGAGAAAAAATCTGTTTACAAGTTGACAAAGGGCACCTTAACCACCTGAACCTCAGTGGCACGGGTTTGTTGAAATCTAAAAATACTCGCAAAGATTCCAGATGAGCGACTGTCAAGTGGTGTTTACTGTACTGTTCACGTGGCCTGACAGTCAGAGCAGTCAGCTCGCCTGTAAACCTCTAACAGTGCCCTGCACTGCCGCGCTTCTTCTGAGGTGTCAGATAGTGTTGATTTAAGTAGAAGATGCTGTTGATTAAATCGTAATTTTGTCTGGCTCTTCTTTTTTTCACCAAGTGATCCTGCACTTATCAAGTAATTGTTCCATTAGCTGTGTCCCTCTGGTGTAGAGAACATAACACATTCTTTATTCTTAGTTTGCTTTAATAACTAGAGAAAGGAGTCAGGTGGTAGCGAGCATCGTTCGCCAAAACTCAACTTTCATCAACAAAAAACAAGCTCATAAAAAAGCTGATAGCTTGCGGTCCAACGTCACCGCAGGCCTACTGTCTCCTGTTCGTCTATTCCTCCTGACAGGTCAGCTGAAAACCATTCAGCCTGAGCGCAGGTCAACAGATGAGAAGAATCAGCTCTGGGGGCAGTTGTTCCCATGTATCACTTCCTGTTTTCCTTTCCCAGGGCAAAAGCTGCTCCAAGACAAGTGTTTGAATGTGTTACCGTGATGGTAACCATGGCGCTGAGAAAAACCCCTCTTGTCCTGGCTCGGGCCTGTGCCCCACACACACCAGCCACTTCATCCATTATTTCCCAATGACAGTCGCTGCAAGCGGACCTCTTACCCAGAACCAGCCCATCACAGACGATGTGGAATGCTCGACTCTCGCCAACATTTTGCCCACTCTCTGGTCGCACCAAAAGTCAACCATGTGTTGGGGATAGGATTTGCTTGGCAGATGCACTGATGGAGGATGTGTGGTTGTGCTATGAATTTAATTTAAGAGTCTTTTCTGGCAAAGGCCTGCGCGGCTGAGCACACAGATGTTTCTTTCAGAGGCTGGTATCAGTCGAGAAGAGCTGAGAAAAGGAAGGGAGCCAAGTGCATGTCCTTGAGGCACATTGAGTGTGAGCGGCACCTCATTGTCCCCCAAATAAGACTACGGCATTTACGCGCCCCCTGCTTTCCCTCTGTGAGTGAAACACAAAAAATAAAAGAGGTGGATGTTTTTTTCCCTTGGCAGGAATATCACAGTTTTGTTGGCACATTCTTTTCACTACCGACTCACTCCCCCATACGGAGTGTACACGAGTTACAGCACCGATGAAAGGGAGCGTTATCTCTCAGAGAATATTGATGATGATATTTCCTTTTTATGTAGACGACAGCGAAGCAGGCTTAAAGCATCAAATGATGTTTGGTTTATGAGAATGTGTAGATAGAAATTGGCGGACTGGGTTGAGGAGAGGGTCAACTGGAGGATTCGCTTCCATCTATCGCAGCCGTGTTAGCATTGAAGGACAATCTGTGAGGTGCACTGCTGTTCCTGCTCTGTTGCAAAGCAGAGCAGCTTTTCTCTGTTGTCTCCAGGCAACCACAGTATCAGCTGAGGATCAGCCGTGATTCTAACAGCTGTTCTTAACTGTGCTTGCAGTCCATGAAGACTGGTAACCATCACTTTTACCCTTCAAAGCTGCATTCATCCATTGTTTGGCTACTCGGGCAGCTTAACACACTATAAACACAACATCACTTCTTTCACCTTATGATATGGTATTTGATATGTTTTCATTGGGGCAATGAAAGGATGTCATTTATAGTCTAGCTAATTTAATAAGACTAATTGGATATTAGTCCAGTCCATTGGAAGCAAGTCCAATATTGACTTTGATCTGATTTGTTCTCAGCTAACTCTTAAACTAATAAATTCTCCACTATGTGCACTAGCTAATTGATCAGTGTGTCTGCAGGTGCATCATGGGAATCAGGTTGATGAGAGCAATGAAGCAGAATAAAAGTTGCAAACAGTAGCAGAGCCTCACTCCAAAATCTGGAATATACTTTTGAGTGTTTTGCCCTTTCAGGGTCTAAATAGTACAGTTATTTTGTTACACCCAATATCTTAAAGAGGACGTATATACTATCCTTGCTGCTTCCGGTAATATTTCAACGTCACAACAGTGTTTAGAATTAAGTCCTTGAGTGCCCACAAACCGAAATGCAACCACGTTGTTTTTGTCGTGTTTTGTTTGGGAGTCACAGACGTCACATCCGATTTTTTGTTTTTCTACCGCGAGTCAGCAGGCTGCTCGTTCACAGCCCATTAAATCTACTGCATCACTGTCACTCTTCATACTTTAAAGTGACGTGAAGAGGATCTAATGGGAGTGTTTCAACCGGCCGCTGTTAAGCTTCTCTCCAGGGTTCTCTGTACCTGGAGCAGATGGGAGGTTTTGATGACGCACCCTTCACCCTGTTAGGGAAGCGCTACATGTGTGATAGCGTAGTGTGCATAAGGGTGTATGTCCACAAGATGCAGTTTGTTCACCTCATTTTTAGAGCGCCACTCTCAAGGGCTCATTGTTACTCAGTTGCAGAAACTGTCTCCTCGCATTTCCATATTTCTTTGCTCTGAACATAAGTTAGCTAAATAATCAATAGAGTTCAATCGGCAGCAGCGTCAATCAGAATGAAAATGTAAGTGTTCTTTTCTGGTCCCCAGAAGTTCATTCGCAGAGGTTGACTGACGTCTCTCCTTTCAAGAATAACTGGGACTCTGACTGAGTCATAACGGTGTTAGCTTGCATTTCTTTCCTCTTCCTCCTCTTACACACTCGTTCTGTCACTCTTGTCATTTTCTCTCAACTAACTGCAAGTGCACTAATGTGAAATAAAGTCAACCAGGAAGTATCGTTTGTCCTAATGGTAGAGGCACTGAAGATGTCTAGGTGACATGACTTTCAAGATTCATGATGTTCTGTGGTCCATCTAGTGCCACAATACAACACTTTTGCTTTTCTTTTTAGGAATACATATGTTAGAAAGCCAAATGAACAAGTTGTTTCACACAACTGAGTACTGAAGTGCTCCGTAGAACCACAAACACCTGAGCCACAAAATCAATCACTAGACACGATGTTATGTGTTGTTGTCAGATGTAACACCTGATCTCTGTTTTTCTTCCACCTTTTGTTCCCCAGGCAGAGTTCCCAGAGATCAACCTGGCCTCCTATGTCAACTCGGGATGCATGGTGGACATGCAGGTCAACAAAGGTGGCACAAAAGTGGTCAGGTAGGAGGATCCTTCTGTCACATTTGCCCACGCAGTCTGTAAACTGTCAGTGAGCCTGCACAAACACAACCATCTTTTCTCTCGGTTGCATTGAGCGTGACTCTGTATGTTGCTGCTCAAACAAATACAGGTTATATTTTGATAGCGACAGTGGGATTGAGGCTTTTTCTACCTTCATGTGCCAAGGTTTTAATAAGCATTTGAAATAATCCTTCAGTCACTCAGAGCTTTTAAACTATTGTCCCTACATTGGTGTAATACAACCAGGAGGTAGTGATCATTTCAATAAAAACACTGGGTGCATTTCATTCCATTTTGGCAAGTTATGGACCAATTGAGTCATTTTTGGTGCATCTGAAAGGATGTAAAAAGAAGCCTGTAGCACTGGCACCGGGGCCTGTGGCCAGCGAGCAGCTCTCTCAGCAGCAGCAGCAGTCAGACACGTGAAGCTGGGAGTTTAAATAGACTGCTCTGTTATGTTAAGTCTGGGCTCAAGGAGATCAGTGATGATCAGCTGATCTGGGTGGCAAAGATGACTTCATGCTGTCAACCTACACTCTGAAAGTCATTACTGTTTTCAAAAGCATCTCTATTAAAGGTGTAATATGTAAGCACAATTTTGCATTCGAATGTCAAAACGACTGGAACTCTGTTATAGACTTTGTTGAGTTGTACATTACATCATTCAACAATGTATTTCACTCCCAACATTTAAGTTAGAAAGTTCCTATTTCATTAGGAAGAAGTGGCATAAACGTGACTGCACGTAAAGTGAATACAACTTTAATACCTTACTTCATCCGTGATTTGAGTCATGTCAGATTCTTAGACATTTCGAGTGGCATGTCACGCCGTATCAGCACCCCAAAAATGAAGCCAAAGGTCTTGATTGCCCCTGGTGGCTGGTTGCGGTATAGTATAAATCCGGCCCCCTCTCTGTTTGTGGGACTTGAAACTAAGAACTCAAAGTACACATCAAATACACTTTCCCAGAAGATGGTTCGATGATCATTCTAGTTCGTTCTTATCCCACACTGATTCACAGTCACCTATTTTTATGTTTCGACCTCAAATGAGCTTCATTTCGTGACAGAGTGAAGTCGTATCGGAGCTGAGAGTAGCACTTATAACGCACATGGCCTGAGCATGCAGTGCAGTGTGAAATCATGCAAGCATAATCACAGACCAGGGGCAGTAGTGCCGCTGATGTTACAATGCAAGCTTTTGTCGAACGTGACATAGACGTTATTGTGTAGGTTGAATACTTTTATGCTGTAATGACAGAGAAGCCAAATTGGATGCAGATGGTGTGGACTGCTGCCCTGTTCACAAACACTCACATTCATTGCCAATTTGTTGTGGTTTAGATTGCCGTTTATGATTCTGTCCTTGTCTACAAGTTGTACTGCGGTATGGCAAGCGGTGCAGCTTGTTGATGACTAATAAAGAACAGTGGTTAGAACAGTGGCCTGTAAGTGGAAAGTCCCAAGTTTGGCTTGACTGATCGCTTGATGAAAAAAGACCTTGAATCTGTCCTCAGCAATAGAAACTAAGATGCAAAATGTTTACTTCTCAGTGATAAGATGTTGTAGTATGTGGACAGGTTTCCCAAACACTAACAAAATGCACATCTGTCTGAGTAAAGCAGCAAACTCTCCCACGGTTCTTGAGTTCAGAGTTGTTTATTCATTCACGTGTCGTGTTTGCTATGCATTACAACAAGTACGCTATTAAGCAGTGTTTCCCATATATAGGCTCCACTTGGGTGGCTCACCAAGTAGCTGTATAAAATCCTTCTTCATTACAGTTCAAATTTAGTGGCTGTGAAAACTGCAAGGTGAAGCTAACTGTCACAGCGTACTGACACTATGACATTGGTTGGCACAAACCACGTCGTTGCATTAGCGAATGGAGTGCTGCTTGTAAAATGGAGCGGAGCCTGCAAACTAGTTCAGGCAGTTAACTCAAGCTGCACAGCTAAACATGGCCATGCCGCACTCCTCCCATCATCTAAATCATCTAATTTGGCTGGTTATTTACGCATGCTTTGAAACTGCGCTTTACTGATTAATTACAAAATAGAACTTTGCAGGACTCCCGGTTAGGCCGGTTAGGCCTGTGTATTTACACTTTTACAGTTGTGCTGCCACTACGTGCACCATGTCACGCACAGCCTAAGCACAGCAAAGTGACACACCACAAGGCGCAGTAGCTATGACATGTTGTTCTCTGCTGCACTGCCTCAGTCAGCCCTTTGGCTTATCCTCACTTCGCTGCCAAAACCTCTTGGTGGCTGCTCGGCTCCGAGTTGAATCGAAGTTGATTGAACGGATGATAAGCCACAGAGCTCGCCAATAATAAAACCTTGATTGAATAATTAGTGGGGATTAATGTTGGACTGTGTTCATTTTGTATATTTATTCTTTTACTTTATATATTCATAGTGATCTACATTGAGGTCTATTTATTTTCTTATGAAAGTAACCAAGCGACAGGAAATATTTTACAGTAGTCCACACACAGATTTGGACACAACACACACAAACACAACTGTCAACTGTGGCTTTCTTCCATTTATTCAGATAGCTAGGAAGCTACTGGTGCTAGTCAGGGCCACACTATTCATTTCCACCGCTACAGCACACTGGACTCTCCTCCTCAGGTTACCTCAGGTGACGAATTACCGCTTGGACCTCACAGACAGGTGTTAACCCCTCTCCCTTGGCCCCCCCTGAAGGCCCATTTTAATCAGTGAAGGAACTGTCTGCCAGGAGCAGCTTCAACATCTAATACTACAGACAGGTTCATCTTGTTACCGAGCAAATAAATCCTGCTCACAGACACGCTGAGTTCAGTCGAGGCTTCAGGACGCCTGAGGGTGGTTTCCTTTAGGAGCACTCTGACTATAATGAAAGTCTACATGGGCCATGGGGTCCAAACGACCATCCCTGCTTTTCTATTACAGCCATGAATACAAATGACCCAGCTAATTCACTCAAACACTCATTTCACCCCCCTGTCGGAGGTGATTAGCTGCTCTATCGCTCTTGCAGCTCTTTTTCTTATTACATTCGCCTCCAATGGGACTAAGAATCCAAATCCTCAAAGCCATCACTGTTAGACAACTAAGTATTTCAGACATACCTAAGCTACAGGAGAAAAAAATGGATCTACAATTCTGTTATTTTATTTATGGACATATGTGCTGTTTTCTACGTGACCTTGGCTGCGTTGGGTGTCGTATGGAGATGAGCCCCGGAGAGTGATCACAGCTGGAGGGCATCCAGACCTCTGGCAGTCCTGACCAGGCCACCACCCAGAGTCTGAGCCTCTGCCAGATCGCTCTGGTTCCACCGGGCCTGGAGCCACAGCCACAACTCCAAGGAGTCCTAGATCATCCACAAAATGACTCTACGCTGCAGCCAGTCACTGTACACAAAGGAAATGGAAGGTTCTTTGGATATGATAGCTCTTTGATGCACTGCACTAGTAGAACCCAATCTGACAACTTTCTACAGCTTAAATTGGCCCAGCTGCTTATGAAGGACACACTCGTTACTTCATCCCCTACCGTTGGCGAAGTGAATCTCTGTCATAGACAAATAATATATTTATTCTTTCACACTTGTGTTACAATGTTTATCTATTGTGATGTTGGGTTTGGTCTGCAATTCATGCATATTTTGCAGTTTGGACAGAGCCTGGTTAGCTGTTTCTCCCTGCTTCAAGTTTATATGCTGGCTAGGCTAAGCTAAGCTGCACAATAACTTTCAGAGAGAAAGCTACTGTCAGTCCACCTAACATGAAAGATATTTTTCTCTAAGGTTTATTTTGCTCCAAAGACCGCAAGCTAGTTTGGTACAATGCACTATTGTTTGCATTGTGCTGTGCTGATCCTCGTTATGTACTGTTTCACATAATTGGCATTCCCACCAAATTCCACTTGATTATCCTTATCATTGAGAGACAGGCTAATGGGAGGAAGATAACACTCCTGCCAGCCTTTGAGGTGGGCACACGGCTGTCGTGAGGACAAAACATTGCAGCCCGTTAGATGGTCAGATATTCCGTAAGATAACTGGAAACGGCAGCGTTGTCTTGGTTTTGGTAGTTTTTCCACTCTGGGAATGCTGATAAAACTTTGTTGTTAAGTATATTGTATAACACTTTCTAACAACACTACAGGATAGAGCATATTAATTACCTAAACCCAAGTATTCCTTTTGGCTGACACATTCTATCCTCATTCATTCATCTATAACCCTTCCATCCAGATATCACTGTTATCAACCTTTATTGCACCACTGATAACCCATTCAAAGGGCGCATTAGCATATAGACCATGAAGTGATGGCTGCAGGGCCGGAGCTATTCGGATCATAAAGCATAAACGGTCCTCTTCAGTTTAGTCCACGACCCCAAGGGAGCCTTGCTTTGGCAGAACGAGCAAGGGTGAAGAGGCAGAAAAACAAAGTCAATGGCTTACTAACCTCCGTAATGCTCTGCTGCTATGGGGCACTGCCTCCATTAGCCTTAACCTGCTGAAAACCATCCACTGGTCTGAATGTCTTCAGCATCTGGCCGTTCTGTGGTGATGAGGTAGTGCAAGAGTGTGGTCAGTTTTTATGCTTACATCTACAAAGCACCAATCTTACAGTGGTGCCCCCGATGTTATTATAGAAAAGCAAAGTCTGACTGTTGCACAGCTGTGTTGTTTGCTTTTTAGAGCAGAAATGCCTGACGTGAATTATTTCCAGCTTCTTAAAATTAATAAAAATTGCTGGTCTATTTGCTTTGATGAGATTCTTTCAAACAAGCAAATCCTTCTGTTCTTGAAAATCAGGATCACAATGTTCCCTTTTCCAGCATGTTCTGACCAGACCTCTATCCACGAAGAATAATGACGATTGAATGATTTTGAAAACAATCTTGAGATTCACAATGGGAATCAAATGCAGGAATCCGCTTTCACTTTCCTTCCAGCTCACCTACATAACTCAGGATAGGGATGCACCTGCACAACTAATTCTCTCTGCTGTACTGTTAACATCTCACAGTACAGCAGGAGCTGTGAGAGCAGCACACAAACCCAATCATGACTAATCCAGTTGTTCAATATGAGAATATGAGGTATTTTAAATCAGTGTTAAACTGCCCATGCACTCAGTTACACAGAACGTTTAACGTCATATGTTTGTCAGAAAACAGCGCACTTTACAAATCAGCCTTTATAAGGAGCTTCAGTTTCACTTAAACCGTTAAGTCTGGTTTGGTCCTGGAGCCTCAATAAACAGCTTCATTCAGTATAAATAGCCGAGCCTTTGGTGTGTAGCCACTGTGGCTGAGAGCAGCAGCACGGAGGAACAGCTGCAGTCACTCTGTCGCCGGGACCAACCACTCTGTCTAACACAAGCAGTACTTTAGGACTCGTGTTCAAGGGCCTGTCAGGCTTCAACCTGCAGCTCATTCTGTGCGGTGCAGAGTGTTCAAAGTATTTCTGGAGGGTCTCAATTCAAACCCACATTTGAAATGTGCAATATACCGTTTCTGTAGTGTATCGGTGTGTGTGTGTGTAATGTATCTATTTGTTTCATACGGTATTATACTTAACGGTATCATGGTTATTTAGTAGTGAAAGATGACACCTTGTGTTGATACTGAATGCTAATGTAGGTGCATTTTACCAAATACAAACACACAGACTGTCTTAAAGAGACATGCACGGTAGCAATAATATGTGAATTAAACAGAAAACAAGATACCGGTAATAGTTATAGTAATGAATTGAACTTCTTGATTTAATTTGAAGCGTAGGCTGGTTTAAAGGAGGCCTCCAGGTGCCTGCTGGGTTGCTTGGCCCTGATCCCAGAACACATGGTAAAGGAAGGATTAGACCGTGGTAATTGGATAGATAGTCCAAAAAGATTAGTTGCTCTGAGGAGCATTTCTTCATCCCTTCAGCCCAACGCGGTCAATGAATACGAGACTTCTTGACTGTAAACACAGGGTTCAGATGCAGCGTGTTAACGTGCTGACGGAGCTGTCGGACTGGGACAAGCTGCCCTGGAGGAGACTTGACTTGACATAAAAACCATATGAAACAGTCTCATCCAGAATATGATGTACAATGGTGCAACTTGTTTGACTTGACAATTTCCGAATTTAAATTCTGCAGCCCTGCTGGCAGCTCTGAGGGTTTATAAAATACTAACTAAATTAAAATCTACGCAGACTTGAAGAGTGAGCGCCAATGCTAATTCCTTTCTGTTTGATTTGGTTAAACCATTAAAATAACTGCATATTTCACTTCACATGATTTTACAAGTCTGGAAACATTTTCACAACACATTGCAGACTGGTCAATGAAATAGAGCCAAAGTGCAGTGAGTGTTGGTTCTCATCCCCGTCTGTCTGCAGGTCCTTCAAACCGGACTTCGTCCTCATTCGCCAGCACGCCTACAGCATGATCCCAGGAGAGGACTTCAGGAACCTTGTGATCGGCCTGCACTTCGGAGGCATCCCAAGCATTAACTCTGTCTTCTCCATCTACAACTTCTGCAGCAAGCCCTGGGTGGTAAGTGAGGCCGCTTTTGCCCCAATTTAAAGTTGAACACGGTGTTGCAAAGCCCTCCCTCGGTTTATTTGGTCTTAAAGAGAAAGTCTTTGGTGCAGCCACACATTATAACTCATTTTGATGCTCGTTGAAAGTGAAAGGGTGAAAAGTGAATGTTGCTTTGAATATCTGAGACACAACATCTAAATACAAATACATCAGTCAGTCAGTTCTCAAACGTTTCACCATATAAGGGAAACTAGTACAAATGGTCCACTTTTTTATTTGTACATAAAGAATATGAACTTTCACACGAGAGCAACTGCCCCCAGTTTGACAGTGAATTATCAGAGCCGGATAGGTAGTGTAGTATAAGACTATAACAGTAGCAGAAGCCCAGAATACAGTTCAGCCCCATGTCAAGCTGATTTCACATCTATTAACCCACAGCTGGACGCAACAAATTCAAAACCCTTAAACTGACATGGAAGCAAGCGAGGCAGGTAAGAGAAACCAACCAAAGAAAAAAGCTGCCTCAACACATAAATAATATAGAATGGGATTTTCTCCATTAAGGACAACAGGTGTTCACTACTCCACAGGTGGGTCTAACTGCACTGCTGTACGGGTGTCACATCTCCTGAGCATCTGTGAGGGAAAGACAAGTATTGTCTCCATCATGCATCACACTGTGCTCCTATCTAGCCTCTCCTGTGCTTCAATAACGGCGTCTGACTGTCTTGTTTGTCTCTCCTTGCAGTATTCTCAGATGATTAAGCTCTACCACTCCCTTGGTGCTGAGAAATTCCCCCTGAATGAACAAACCTTCTATCCCAACCACGTGCAGATGGTGAGTACCTTTCCGGTTATATTTGTTTTTATTTAAACAGTACACACACGCATACGCACACAAAATCACCATAGAGCTGCTTTGGACCGTTTTTCATTAAATCTTTATTATAAAAATATAAAACACAGAAATGAAGTCAAACATTCTTTAACCCCCGACAAGGAAACACCCCCAACCCACAGTTCAGGAATCAGCGTTTCCACTGTACACAGCTTCCTTGATTGGACTTTTTTAAAGGATCAAACTTGACCAAGAGTTTCTGTGTTAAGCGGACAGAATATTTACACAAACATGAACCACAGAAATAGTGACACACAATAGTCTCAGCTGGAGAAAGAGCCTCGTCACCACATGTGAGCACAGAACAATGAATAAAACAAATCCCACAGGGGGATTTGTTTGCTTTTTTTAAGGCTTGAATATCAGATTAAAGCCAATTAGTGTCTTTATCCTCTCGTATGATCTGACAACAGCTTGAGTGTCCCATGGTGGTTCAACATCTGCTGCAGAACTGGATTAATTGAACCTTTTACACTAATAGTTTGACAATATCAAGAGTATGTTTGTTTTCTTGCTCAAAGTGGGATGAGAAGATCAGTACCACTCTCAAGTCGGTTCTGTATGAAGCTACATCCTGGAGGTCCAAATTTCATACTACGCACCACATAAACTGTAGCATGTATGATTTCGGACACACGGCTCCGTACATACTAGTCTCCTTAACGGTTGGAGGCGGGTAACCATGGTAACAGCCTATATGTAATAATGGCTGCCTTGATCATTGTCTGCTATTGTATGTTAAGTTGTCTCACATACAATTGTAGCCTACAAAATAGCATGCTAGTATGGAATTTCGGAGGAAACTGTAAGGTTGCCAGAAAAAGGAAGGTCCAAAACATGATGCAGCATATGACCCCCCCATTAAAACTTTTTTAAAAGTGGTATCAAGCTT